>PVKN010030785.1:0-12644 GCA_004027915.1 Capromys pilorides
CATTATTTGACCAATCTTACATACCTATATCTATTAATCTAAAAAGATTTGATGATGAAGATATGTAATACAACCATTGTTAAATTTTTGTTCTTGTTTTGAGATTCTGTACTATATGTACTCTTGCTTGTTACTGTTTTTCTATCTTTGTTTCTGCTGTTTTTACTCTTTAAAATAAAATTTTAAATATTCAAAAAGAAAAAAAAAAGTAGGGCCCCTGTCAATGCAGCCTCCCATGCACACTCCTTCTTCCCTCTGCCTCTCAATTCCAAGAAAAGGGCAAGAGTATGTCACTGGAAATGTGATGGACAACAAGGAGACCAAGAAGAAGTTACAATGTGGGGTGAGGATGGAGGAAAGACACACCCTGGGCCAGATAGCGTGCCCTTATGTAAATAAATGCAAGTGGAATGAATTCACATACACAGCTGTCTTCACTCCCTCCAAGTTCCCCACTAACGTGACAGAAAAGAGACTGCTTTAAAAAATCACCCCAAGAAGGAAGAGATCATGTAAGGAGGGACAACAGAGAGAGAGAGAGAGACAGAGACAGAGAGACAGAGACAGAGAGACAGAGACAGAGAGACAGAGAGAGATCAGCTAAACTTGTGAAAGCAGAAATCATATCTAGCAGTGACTAACTGAGCGACCAGGGACAAATGTCAGTGCTTGTCAAGGCTGGGATGATTCCCGGTATATCCAAACAGAAACCAGAAATTCACAGCACATAGAATTAAAGAGAGAGAGAGAGAGAGAGAGAGAGAGAGAGAATGATTTAATTAATTAATTAATTTTTATTCTTTTTAGTATAGGATCTGTTACACAGTTTCATCTCATAGTGATCTTCCTGTCTCAGTTTTCCCAGTGGTAGGATTGCATGCATGCATGTGCCACCACAGTTTCAGGCTGGCATGGCATGTGGTACCATGGATTGAATCTGGGACCTTGTGTTTACCAGGCAGGCACTATGCCACTGAGCTATTGCCACAGCCCATTGTGCTGGGGATTGAACTCAGGAACTTGCATTCGCCAGGTAGGCACTTAAAACACTGATTTATCTCCTTAGTCCTTATAAGATATTTTTTAAAGAAAAGGTTCCAGGCAGCTGAAAACAGGAGGACTCTGTAGGGATCCATTGGTCTCACGGTGATGGGTTCTACCCTGGGAAAAACCACAGCAAGAATGAGAAAGATAAACAAGAAGATAAAAGCTAGGCTAGGTAGTCGCTAGTCTGCCTGATGGGCAAGACTAACTCAACACACAACAAAACGATCCTTTATTCAGACTTTTGTAAAGGTAGTAACTCATGACACAAGGTTGTTTAGCAACTAATAGTTGACCTTAACCAGACAGGATGTTTATCCCAGGACTGAGGTACCTTGTTAGCTTTAGGCACTGAGGTCTAGTCCTATCTACACACTTTTGATCAATTTCCTAGCTTCCTGTGGCTCCCAACAAGAGTCATTAAAAAATCTAGACATTTCAGCTCCCACTGTCTACCAGCTATAGGCCTCCATCTGTCACCCAGAAAGTGCAACAGGTTGTTATGTGTAGGGTAAAAGAAGAGGCAGCCCAGACCAAAACAAGGTGGGGGGATGCAGAGTTTAGCCCGTCATCACCCCTTTCCTCACCAAAGCGTGAGCTCTGCATGTCAGCCTCACACCTTCCCTTCCCACCCTAACACACGGCAAGAAATCAGAGTATTCCTTCCTGGCAAACTGGCTGCTATCTATGAATGCACCCTCCAAACTCCCATGGAAAATTCATTGCCAGTGTGGCGACATTAGGAAGCGGAGTTTAGTGGATGATTTGATCTTGTGGTTGTTCCCTCAGAGTTGGACTTCAGCCTAATCTTCCTGGAGAGTAGGTTCTTCCACAGGAGTGGCTTTTTAGTAGAAGTAACCTTGCGCATAGCTCTTTTCCCAGGGGATGCTCTCCACCTTGACCTTTGGCTTCCCAGCCTATAGAACCATGGGAAGTTAACTCCTATTGTATGTAAATTATCCAGCCTATAGTTTTCTGTTAAAGCAGCAGGCAAGTGGACTAAAACACTGATGAGCACCAAACACAGGACTTACAGTAATGACAGTTTACATTTTCTCAACAAAAACAGCCACTTACTTCTCTGAAAGCCGCACCAAAAGAAAAATGCTTGCATGAGGAGTTTCCAAACACCTTTTCAGTCTTTTTGTTTCATATTTTCATTAGTGCATGTTTACAGTATGTAATGCTTACATCCCGTGTGGGGAGTTGGTGCATGGATATAACACATCTTCATTACTTTCATTTAATCCCCTTTTCCCTTCCTCCTTCCCCTTCCTTCCATCTCTTGTTCTCCTTCCTTCCTGCAAATGATCTAGCTCCCTACTTTCTATTATCCAACTTTTGCCTTGCTCTTTATTTATATTTTAGGTTGATTTATTTCAGTTAAGTTTATGGTCTCAGGGCCAGGGAGATAGCTCTGTGGCACAAGTGCCTGCCTGGCAAGTGCAAGGTTTTGAGTTCAAACACCAGTCCTGAAGAAAAAAAAAAGATTATGGTCTCAAGATGCATCTGTTTTCCTACAAATGGCTTCAGTTTATCCTTTATGACCCATTGTGGGTAAGTACCATATTTTTAAAAACTGTTCATCTGCTGATGGACATATAGGCTGCTTTCAAGATATAGTTATGAATGTTATAGTATAAACATGGACCCCCATGTATTATTATTATAATAAAATGTGTTTATCTGTTTTGAAAAGTACCTCTAGAAAGCCCTTCTGGACTTCATCATGGTTCAGAAAAGTCCGCATTTATAATCCCATGGAAAAGGTACAGGAATTCTAATAAATGAATTCTAATCTATAACTTCCAGTGCAATACATGGTGAGAACAAAGACATTAAGACATTTTTGTAGTTGTGTGGAGCCAACGGAGTCCTAAATCCAGCTAGCTCTATGACTAACCAGAACAAAGGCCTCAACCCAGGGCCAGAGTTGGATTTTATCAATTCCTGAAGAGGGGAGTAGCTCAGGAATGATAGACTGTGAAAGTAGCAGGAAATAAGGAAAGGACGTGAGTGTTGCGAGCTGAACTAGGCAGGAGGCCTGAAATCACTTCTGCAATATACAGAGAGGAAGATATGCTGAAAGACTAACTCGCACATTATAGATTGGGGCAGTAGCTAGTGTTTGGGGGTTGGTGTTTCACTTTTGATGTGTGATTTTCAAGCTCTAAGAAGCCATAGCCTCTTTTCTTGAGGCTCATTCTCAGCATGGTGGTACCCAGACTAGCTTGCACACATTTCTTGGAAGCTACAAGCCAGAGGGGGGCTTCATTGACCTGTCATACTGTTGCTTTAAAGATATAGGCACTGTGGTTAGACCCATGTGCATTGCTTAAAGCCAGTTGAAGAGACAGAAATAAAACTTAGCCAGCTCTGTACATATCAATACACGGAAATAGGGCCAGGTTCATAAATTGTCTCCATTTAGCCAAAATAGAAAAATTGCTCTTCTTTTGAGGAGAGTCATCCAGGCAGTCCTCCACAGGTACCTAGAAAAGGAATAGCTGAATTAAATGGAATTTCTACTGTTGGGTTTTTGAAGAATCTCCATAGTGATTTCCATAGTGGTTGTACTAGTCTACACTCCCACCAACAATGGGAAAGAGTTCCTTTTCCCCCTGAGCCCACCCAGCATTTATTATTATTTGATTTCTCAATGATGGCCATTCTACTTATACTTCTCTACTGGTCAGAGATGCCGAACATTTCTTCATGTATTCATCAACCCACCTGTACATTGTAGGTAAAAAGACAACCTACAGAATGGGAAAAAAAAATTGCCAGCTATTCCTCAGACAGCAGGCTAATATCAAGAATACATAAATAATATAAAAACAATAGAATCTCAAGAGTAAAAGGTGCAATCAAAAAATGGGTGAGTGAAATAAATAGACACTTTAAAAGCAAAATACAAATGGCCAATAAGTCATTCACTCTTAAATACGGGTAAATTCTAATATCGGCAAATAACTTAGGAAAATCTTTATGAAGAAAGATTGGAGCAAGGATAATAGAAAAAAGAGAATGAAAAATAAGATAGAGATAAGATATTTTTAAAGATCTGCAATTCATTTTTTAGAGAGAAAAAAAGAAAGGATTGCATCTATAATGCAAGATAAAGGTAATACAGGTAGCACAGCTGGGGCTGGGAGATCCTTCCTCATTGGTCCACTTGAATTTGGGCAACGCCCCCAAGGCTCATCCTCCTTCCATTTTCTTAAGAGAAACAAAACGAAAAATAACAAAGACACAGGAAATTCTAAACATGTGTGTTAGACCTCACAGCTTGAACTTCAGTAATCTTTTCCCCATTTAAATTTCTTAAAGGATTTATACGTAGTGACCACATCTCTTGTCTGCGATTAAGACAGAGTGAACTTTGGGAAGGTCATGTACACTAGGAACGCCTAAAGTGACTCAGCACCCTGTCAATCATATTCAGAGAGATCCAATGAGGGATATCTAGGGCAGGGTGCACATCTTTTAAAATCCAAAATCTGATTCACATTCACTCTTTCTGTTGCCTGAATGTTCTGGTACCGCTTTTCCATTTGTGCCATCTTTTTATTTCTGTTGGCGAAGACCCACCCTGAGCACATCTTTCCATTAATTTCAATAAACATAGCTGCTTTCTCTTTTACCACTGGGTGAACACGAGAATGTGGAATCTATCTCTTAGAGGCAACACACAGTACCAAGGGTATCATATGAAGTGAGAAGCATACAAAAATGATAACACGAATTTTTTAAAGACTCTCATGAAAGTTGGAAGATAAAATAAGGAAAAAAATTAATGGAAAACATAAAACCAAGGGACTTCGAAATGTGCAAAAAGTTGTAAGATTCACTCACCACTCTAAAGGAAGAAAATTAGCAAAAAATTAAAAAAGAAGAATTTCCAGATCTCAAAGACCTACGTGTCCTGATGGGAAAGTCCAACCAAGTATTTGACATAGGAAACAAAACAAGCTTCAAATCCGATCACCTTGAAATCTCAGGTCGCTGGGGGAGAAGAGAAGACTTTCCAGGCTCTGCCCTGCTTCAGGGACGAGCAAGCAGCACACTGTGGATCTGCGGGTTTCCAAAGAGCAGGAGTTGGTACTGGTGACTCCAAGGTGTATTTCATTAGGTTCCACACAGCATTTTCAAAGCCAGGAAATTTTATATTTAAAGGTCTCTGGCTTTCCGGGAAACTGGAGGGCTAGACAGCACTGAGTCACTTCCCTCAACTGTCTGCCTGTGGCTGGGTCCCGGATCTCCATCGGTCACAGTGCCCAGCACACATTTCTATTCCTGCCTGGCCCTGCTCCTGCTATGTGGGCTGATGGGCAGGCTGTGCTGGCCAGTGTCCCCAGCCGGACAGAGGGGCTCTTCAGTGGCACCTCTGGCCACTGCCTTTCTCCACACAAGGAAGAGAGAATTGGATGAATTCAGAGGGTGGCAGGCCCAAGATACAGAAAGAATGAACCCTACAGGGAGGAAATCTGAATCAGATGAGTCTTCAAGGACTCAGTCAGGCTCTGCACCCTTCCAGCTGGGGTCTTGTGCCTCCAATGCTCCATTCACATAAGGAACAAGACATGACCCTGTGTCATAAGGCAGCTTGGTAGTCGGATGACTGACCTGTGTGATCGGGGCTCCTTTCACAGTTGGTCCTGGAATTTCTGAGCCCAGACACCCCCTTTCCTGGTGAGCTGGTAGAGAGCTTTCTGTTATCTACAAGTCAGGCTCCTGAACAATGATCCTGTCAGGTACACCTACAGAGAGGGCAGCTTACCGTTCATTACTGCACTGAGAGAAGCCCAAAGACTCTGGCTTCACAGAGGCAGGCAGGACTCAAGGTCTTACATTTCTGCTCCTCACTTTCTTGGGGAACTCTGCCAGATTACTCATATGACTGAATTTTCTTCTCACTTAGGTATATACTCTTTTTTTTTCTCTCTCTCTCTTGCAAGTAATCTGTGAAGCAGGTACGGTGACACATACCCCTACCCCCATATTCAAGAAGGCTGAGACAGGAGACTAACAAGTCTAAGCCCAGTCCAGGCAATTCAGTGAGACACTGTCTCCAAAAGTGACATGCAAAACAAAGGGGCTGGGACAATCCAACTGTTGAAGAAGGCTGCCACCCCTGCTATGCAGGGTAACACCTCTCAGTCTGCATGAGCACTTCCTGTTTCACGCATTACTGGGCCTGTGCATCCAGCAGAATCAATTCCAGGGCATAGCTGCCCTCACAGCCTCTGTGGGTCTCTCCTCCCCTACACAAGGCTAAGAGGACAGTGCTTGGTGTGTCCACTGGCAGCTTCTCATGGAAGTAAAGACAGCCCTAAAAGAAACCGGTGCTTTTCCCTGGGCTGTTTACAGAGCCGTAACCCCTGTGTTGAGCTCCCTCACAGGGAGGTCCTTCCTTGATTGCTGATAGTCTGTGTACTTTCACCATGTGTGGCGGAACCATGGCCAGGCCCACGCTACAAAGCTTCCACCCCACCGCTTTCTTCTGAATACACAGGGTGTAGCCAGGCTGTGCATGCCGAGCCCACCCAGGGAGCTGCCGGGTCTCCCTGCCTCTCCAGTCTCCCTAAGAAGCCTCTATTTTCCTGCCTGGCACCTTCTCCCAGAGCCTTCTCCTCAGGTCAGAGGCATGGTGCTGTGCACAGCCCTCCCAAGCCATTCCCCAAAAGCAGCCATTGTGTGCTGCTCTCTGGGGAGACCAGGAAAGGAAGATGGAAGGGTTGTTAAGGGAGTGTGGCCTCTGTCTCACTCTCTGACCAGGCACCTGCACCCAGGAAAGGTGTCTTGGGGAACCCAGGTCGCTTGGAGGCACTGAAAACACCCTAAAGGCCATGTGGCTGTCTGCAGCTGAGGGAGGCAGGAGGACAGAAGGGCTGAAGCTGTCAGTTTTGCCATAAGGACAACAGAAGGGACCCAACAGAGATTAGACCAACAGGTGACAAAGAGTTCTTAGAGCAGAGATGGGAGAAGGGAGGAATAAAGAGGAAATCAGGGAGGCCAGGCCTACACCCGCAACCCCAGCGCTCTGGAAGTTGAGGCAAGCAGATCACATTCAAGACCAGCCTGAGCAACTTAGTTACTTAGCAAAAAACTGTTGTGAAAGAAAGGAGCAAGACTTGGGAGGCTGAGGCAGGAGGATCGGTGTGAGTTCAAGACCAGCCTGGGCTACAAAAAGTGAGCTCAGGGCCAGCTTGGACTGCATAGCAAGACCCTGTGTCAAAAAAAAAGAAAGGAGAAAGAGAGAGAGAGAGAAGAAAGAAAAAGTGTGTGAGAGAGAGAAGAGAGAGAGGAGAGAGAATGGAAAAAAGAAAGAGAGAGAAGGAAGGAAGAGAGAGAGAGAAAGAAAGAAAGAAAGAAAGAAAGAAAGAAAGAAAGAAAAAGAAAGAAAGAAAGAAAGAAAACAAGCAAGCTAGGGAAGTAGCTTAGCTCAAAGGCCTTGATTTCAACCCCCCTCCCCCCCAGTACAGCAAAAGAATAGAAGCTCCAGTAGCCCTGGAGCATGGATATGAGAGGTTCCAATGGCCCTTGAAGCTGTGCCCTCTTGTGCCTTCTATAGGAGAAGAAGGACAATCAGTCAACCCATCAGTCATGCTACAGTAACACAAGTAAGCCTTAGCAGCTGCAAGCTGGGGATGGACACAAGGACTGCAGTTAGAGGACTCAGCTAGACCGACACTTCTGCACAGCTCCTACCTTTCCTGGAGACCTTGGCCACTCCACTCCCTCCTTTAGGTCTTGCCTTCTCACCTACAAAGTAACACAACAGTGCTGCTTCACAGAGTTGTCCCACAGATTAAAGACACCAGGGGTGTCTTCACAGGGTATTGGCCCTTGGCAGAGTGGTACAATATGAAGGAAGGGCTCTGCATGGCATTCTGTGTGTACCTGACTAGGTACCATCAAATCAATGAGTCCATATTAAACCCTATTGTTTTACAACTTAGCATCAAAACTTCCTGTCCCTCATTCCCCAAGTTAAATTTAATCCCACTTGTGTCACCTCTAAAGAGCTGTTGATCATTCTCACCTGCCATCACCGTGGCCCAGGCCTCCCACTGTGACCACTTTGACTCTAAATCACATACTCTAAATCACAGCCTTGCTGCTCTATTTCACTGAATGACGTTGTTGCATTCAGGGTTTATGAGAGGAACAATGCCATGCAAGACATGTAATTTATAGGATTATTTTATAATAGTCACCCAAAGAGATATATACAAAGAGAGTGCATGAAATACGTCCACACCCTAAAGACCCAAAGACTCCAGGTGAGGGCCTGAATCCCATGGCAATGTCTTACCATGAGGCCAGCTAAAGACTTAGAGCCCATGACAATGCCACATGCAAGTCTGTTTCTTGGACTTGTTCTGGGAAGGCCCCAAGGTCAGCAGTGGAAGCTAGAATGTCTGTGTCAGATGAAGGATCTGTGCTAGCAGGCTGAAGGAATCTACACTGGAGCCAGGAAGCAATGCTCAGAGGTACCACAGACACCTTCAGCCACAGTGAGGTTCTGAGCTCCTTCATGGTGAGAATAGCTGAGTCCATATCAGGAAAGCCAGCACAACAAGCTTCTCCAGGACACCGGACAGTCTTCACCTTGGACACCGTCCTTACCTCTGGAGCCAGGAAGCGATGCTCAAAGTCAGGACCAGGAGTAAGGAGGTAGAGCCATTCTCAGCAACAAGGTCCCAGATGCCTCCAACAATAACAGCTAAGGTCTTATCAGGAAAGCCAGCAGGACAAACTCTTGCAGGAGAACCAACAGCCCCAGGCAGCCCAACAGCCCCAGGAGGCCCAACAGCCCCAGGAGGACCAACAACTTCCTTACAACTCCCCTTATTCTCCCATTCTCATTTTTATGCTGTTGGCAACAACCCTCAGGTTGGCTTCTCACACCCAGTGCCACACTGGTTAAGTTCAGCTGGGTGTTACAAGTTAACCACCAGTTGTCAATTTGCCACATGCATCATTTGCTCACTTGTTTTAGTAGTTTTCTCTTGCTCTTCAAGTGAAATCCAGCATCATTTGTGGTACTGTACCAGGACTGAGTTAGATGAAAACAACATAAATCGCTGCCTGGTGGAAGATATGAAATATTAACTGTTATTTCCTTTATTCACCCCAGGCCAGTATCTAGACACCAGTCCTCAATAAATACTTATAGAATGATGAATATTCTCTATCCTGTATGGTATTGTGGCTCACACATGCCCAGCAACGAACAGTTATTGGTGTTTCTATTCCACAGTTCAGCTGAATCTTCAGTAGATAAAGTTTATATTTGGTGCAGAATTAAGAATACAATTCATACAGAATGGCATGAAAAAGAGATTCTGGTTGTAGGAAGAGAAGATGTGAGGTAGAATTTTCTTGGTAGAGGGTGACTGGGAAGTAACAGAATGTTTTGAAAGCACTTCTGGATTTCATGTTCTCCAAGTGGCATACTGAAATATTGGAAATGTGGCTGTGTCATCTAATTCCTCTTCCTTTAGGATTGCTGAGTGATGAGTACTGAGTGCTGAGTGCTGAGTGCTATGCTTTTAGTACAGAAGCAAGATATACAACACAGGGCTGGGAACATAGCTCAGTAGTTTAAGCACCTGCCTAGCAAGTGGCAGAACTTGGGTTCAATCTCCTGTACTGAATGCTGTGCCAGCCTAGAACACTGGGCATGCTGTGCTGGCCACCAAAACTGGGCATGGTGGCCCACACCTATAATCCCAGTACTGAGGAGGCTGAGACAGGGGGATCACTTATAAGACCAAGCTGTGTAGTGAGACCCTGTACCAAATAAATAAATATATAAATAATCTTAGAAAAGAAGATATACAATACAATGACTTGGGTCCAATAAACATCTTTAAGTGGTTTTGTATCACAGTTTGTTTGTTTGTTTGTTTGTTTGTTTGTTTGTTTGTTTGTTTTTTCAGTACCAGGGATAAAAATCAGAATCTCACTTGCCAAGCAGGCGCTCATGAACTATCTCCCCAGTCTGGATCACAGTTTTAAGGAATTCTTTAAGCACCTCAACCCATGTGCTAGAAAAATTTCCAGATAGCCCAGGAGCAAGCTCCACTAAATATACTTGATGGTAGAATGGCAGGATGACTGTGGGATTCAGAAACAGGTGGAACACACCTTGTTCCCAACTCCATGCCAGTAGGCAATTCCTTTGAATCATTAAAGTTGTGGTGATGCAGAGACCCCGAGTCATTAATTACCAGATTTCCTTATATGTGAAGAGCCCCCACCCCATATACATAGAGATAAGAAAAATGCCTATCTCCTCAGACAAAGCCACTGTGCAGCCATGTTCCAGTCACAGGCTCCAACAATAATTGATCTATAGTGTCAGATTGCGTGGGCAGAGATGAGGATGGAAGAAACCATCAGCAGTCCTAGCAGATCAGCAAAGGAGAAAAAGATGTGTTTTAATTTCCAGGGGCAGCCAGGCAGGCATTGTGGTACATATCTGTAATCCCAGCCCTCTGAGAGGCTGAGGCAAGAGACTTGAAGTTGAAGCTCAGCAATTTAGCAACTTAGCGATGCTCAGTCTCAAAAATAGAAAAAATTAAAGGGAGACTGAGGATGTAGCTTGATGCAAAGGATCTGAGTTAAATCTCCACCAAAAAAAAAAAAATCCCAGAAGAGGTTTTGATACTAGAAGTGGGCTACAACCATTTACAAATCCCTTTTCTTCTGAAAAGACCACAAGGTGACTACCCAAGGTGTCATCACTCAGACACTTCTTCACATGGACACCTTCTTGAAGTCTTTGTTCAGAAGAAGCTGCTGTGGTCTGAAGCACCTGTCACCTGTTACCTGTCGCCAAGCAGTTGGAACCAGCTGAATGTACACAGTCATCCGGGGATGCTGTTGAAAGACAGAGGACTTGTCAGGAGGTCCCAGGGGGATACTGCAGTTCAAAGTCCCCAGGAAGCCTCTGGTGCTTCCCACGGCAGCTCCTAGGTCTGGGATTGGCAGTTTGCTGTCAGGTTTTCAGCAGGATCTGTCATGGGACAGAGCCCCAGAAAGTTCCCCAGCGGAGGAGGAGCCCAGTCCCACCCTACCTGCAGGATACTTTCACTGACTCCAATCATAGAAAAAGGAAGTCCAAGAAGGCACAGGAAAGATTCATTTAGAAAAGCACACGGGCAATAGTGCACAGGTGCTCAGAGAAGGACACCCACAGCACTGCAGAGCTGGGTCTATTTATGCTGACTTTGGAGTGAGCATCGGTGAAACTTGTCAATCTAAGGGAAGAGGAGAGAAAGGGGTGCTGAGGACAGAGCCGTAGCCATCCATAAAGAAAAAAGGACGCTTTATAGGTAGAAAAGGAATGGCCTAGGTTTAATGTGTCCTCAGGAAAATTTTTAAAGCTGTGTTTGTGTCCTGAAACTATAGTTTTCACTAAAAATACAAATTTTATTTTAGTATTAATTGATTGACTGATTACAGTACCAAGAATTGAACTCAGGACTTTGCACTTGCCAGGCAAGTACTAATTCTACTGAGCTATCTCCCCAGCCCCATGAAGGTTGTGATTTTCTTGTCTCTTTTCTATCTTTCCTCAGAACCAGGCAGGCCTAGAGTGCTTCTAGCCTCCACACCAGTTTCCTTGCATGCCCGGGGGCCAGTCACCTTCGCTGGGACCAGGACCCTAAACACACGCCTTCCTCAGTGCCGAGTGGTTGCCCTGCTTCCTGAGATGGAAATGCCGGCTCTTCACTTCCCAAGACCTTCCCTGATGCTCCTGTTGTTGATTTTTATGAAGAAAATAAGAAAACAACTAGAAGAAAGAAAGCTGGCTTACATGAATAATTCTGACCTGTTGGCTTTAAAACTGATGGAATTTCTGCTTTAGCTCAAAATATCTGCTGGCCTCATTCTCTGACTTCAGTGTTTGAGGCAGACCCTCCGCTGGGTAATTCCATCTTTGGTGCTGTTTGTGTTTATGTCCCAGACTCAGAAAAAATAAATAGCTACATGGTATTGAAATCACCTGTCAAAATACCCACTGCAGTTCTAGGGCACAAAGAAAAGTCTTTCAATGTGATTGGCTCACTTGCTTGAAGACTTTCAAAGGCTGTTTATCTCATTTAGCTTTTTTTTTTTTTAAAGGACGGTAATTACTGCATTTTGACCCCAAGACAGCCAATTACTTCACAAAAGCCCTCTCCAGGAAGCCCAACATTAGCCTGTCAATTAGGCTGACGTCACTGCTCTTATCACAATGCAGATGGACACAGCCTGCCAGTCAACGGTGACTGCGGGTGGCATTGCTGGCTGTGTTGTATGTTGTTTTTTTACTACTTACTTTTACATGTTCCTTAAAGCAGGGTCCCTTTCTCAGAGACAGACTTCCATCAAAAGGAAAGGTCTCCCAGACAAATTGGTCTCTTTTATTGCATGAGGAGAAAGGTGGGGGAAAAAATTAAAAAGGAGAAGCAGGAGAACAAGGAGGAGGAGAAGGAAGAGAGGAAGCAAAAATGGAGGCGAGGAGAAGGAAGTGGAAGAGGAAGAGGAAGAACAGAGGAGAGAAGAACAGAGGAGAGGAGAGGAGAGGAGAGGAGAGGAGAGGA
>PVKN010030786.1:0-12644 GCA_004027915.1 Capromys pilorides
TCTCCTTAGGCACATTATATACCTTCAATCCCTTTCCTCTATGGTCCCTTAATCTCCTTGAACAGAAAATTTGGGAAACCACTGAGTTACAGGATATTCCAGCACAGGTTCTGTTCTGTCCTGAGTCCTCACTGACCTTGAAGGACTAGGACCAAAATATTGGTTACCCTTATAGCCCTTTTTTTTTATTTCTCTAATTTTTAGTCTGTAAACTTACTTTCTTAGCCCTCCAGAAGAAAAACTTAGTGATACTATTACTCTAAAACATGGATTCTTGAGCTTACTATCACTGTCTTTCTGAATATCAAATATCTTAGACTTGGAATTGGTATTTTCCATAAATAATTGATATTCTAATAAATCTCTATGGAATGTGATAAAAGCAGTTACACATTTTTACACAGATATTTAGAAACATAAGCATGTACCAAATTTTAGCCTATCCATCCTTTGGCATTTTTCTTAGTCACTTACTCTCATTTAATACCCTTTTTTGTTTTCTTGTAAACCATCCATTTACTTGAGAGAGAGTATAACAGTAACTGAAATTACATTAGAAGCAGCATGCATCTAAAAGACCAGAATGACAAGCATTCCAAGTACAGTTTTAGTGTTATGTATTGCTATCATCAGTGTCAAAAGCCTTTTGAGGTTTCTTAGGACCCTTGTCTAATTCATCGCGATAGAAATTATTTATCCATCCCCCTAGAGTGGGGTCCTTTTAGACTCTCCAGATAAATTTAACAAACTTTTTTGGGCAGTACCAGGGATAGAACGCTGGGCCTTATGCTTGCCAGGTAGGCACTTATGCCACTGAGCTATCTCCTCAGCTCTTGGGATCCTTTTAGAGACAGACTTGCATTGGCTAGACACAGAGAGACTAATTTATAAAGCAGAGTTGTGCTGGTGTTACAGGGAAGGCAGGAGAACCATTGGAATGGCAGAATTCTCAAGGATTCCCCAGCAGTTATTAAGGGAGTTGGAAATGGTAGAAGATACTAAATGTGTAATTAGTAGGGACTTAATCTGGGAACTACAAGAGTTTTCAAAGAGCACAGACCCAGGTTCAAATTGGAGCTCCACCATCGCTGCGTACCCCTAGATATCTTGGCAAAACTTCCTGAAGCTCAATATTGTTATCTAAATAGTGGAGACAATTACACTGCTTCAGGGTGGATTCCTAGAAATAAACTATGAGGTGGGGAGTTGCAAGCAGAGGCTTGCTAGGGCGACAAACTTGTGAGAATTATAAGATAGGGCAGAAGGATAAACTGACCCCTAATGCAGCTTCACACGTGGTTTCTGGAGTTCAGATGGGAACTCTGGGTCTTCAAAATTGTTTCCAGTAGTAAAAAGGCAGGTTCACCAGCAAATACTTGCCTCAGCTAATATGGTCTGTAAACTATTCCCTGGGAAAATGTATAGCATTGGATGAGGTAATCCTTTAGAGGGGATCTTTCTAGGGCCAAGCACGCTGGGTAGCCTATGGTCCCAGCAGTTAGGGTACATTGGGTGTGAGCAGGGCATCTGGGCATCTGCTTATGCATATGTGGGCTGCTCCCAAGATTTAGCTGTTAGAAACTGTGCTGCTATAAACACGACTATGCACATGAGACTGAAATGAGATATCTGTAACTCTCTCAGGAAGGGGTGTAGAAGGGGAATTGCAGGGTCAACTGAAAGCTCAAGTTTTAGTTTTCTGAGGGTGCACCATGCGGATTTCCAGTTTATACTCCCGCCATCAATGGAGAAGGCTTGCGTCTGCCCTGGGGTCACGTTTCCTTGACTTGGAACTCAAGCTTTCAGGGAGTGGCCCTTGTGAATGGCGCACTACCCACAGGACTGTGCTCAAGAGGACTTTCCATTGCTGCTGCTTCTTTTTTGCTGTCTCTAGGCTTCCAGCACTTAGCAAGCTCCAGGGCAGAACAGGGAAAGGTCTGGGAGGAAGGACAAAGGGCATTCGGGGCCACTCCTTGCACTTTCCTAGAGGTGACATCAGTAGGGGTGATGTCTTGTGGGTGGCTGGGGCTCCACATCAGCAGCCAACGTGGCTGAAACAGAAGCATCAAAAGAGCTAAGCTTTTAAATGGGGGAGTCATCTCGTGGTTAGGAGTTCATGAGTTGGGAAGTAACTGAAGAACTCAAGGCAGCTTAAGGAAGAAGAAAATTTTTCCAAAGGATACAGTCGTGTTTTACAAAACCCAAGAGCATCAGTTCAGCATCGATTCGGGGCTCAGGAGTGGAGTCTGTCAGGAACTTCCGGGAGGCCCCTCTCACTCACATGTGCTTCTCCTGGGCACCTGTTTCCACCGTCTCCCTCAGACTCTGGCCATTCTCTCCTCAGAAGATAGAGCATAGTTCTCCTCGCATTGGATGTGGATTGTGTTTACTTTAAAATGCATAGTCATGACTTCTGAGACTAGAACACAAAAGATGCTGCGGCTTCCTCCCTCCTTAGATCACTTGCTCTGGGGAGGCTGGGTCAGGGGGACACAGCAGGCCTCTCCCAAGTGAGTGTATCATCTTGGATGTGGGTTGCTCAGCCCTTTCTTCAGGCAACTGTGGGTGGGCCTGCTTACGCCTGCCTGAACCTTGGGGAGAGACCTTGAGTCAGAGCATTCAGCCAAGCCTCTTCTGGATCTTGAACCAAGATACTGTGAGATCGTGCATTTCTTATTCAATTCACTTTTACATGCACCTTCTCACAGCAGTGGATAACTGCTATATGTCGGCAATGATGGCTGACATTCCCCTCACTTAGAAAGCAATCTTCAGAAAGGAGAACTTGCCTTAGGTCTGCTATACAAGAGGAAACGTTCTGATGGGCACAAGTTGAGGAAAGGGCATAAATGTGAAGGAGCACATTGGGGCTAAGGTGGGGAGCACCACCAAATATTTACGTGGGAACTCCCACTGTAACCAAATATATTGGGAATTTCCAAAATAAATTCCACATTGAAACAGATCTTTATTTCTTGGGTTGCCAGACTATCTCCCAAGGTAGCTGAAGTTTTCCTTGGTTTTAATACAGTGTTTTGGACCTTAGGTGTCAGTGTCACATATAAAATAGAAGCATGTGACTAGCTTTTACCCATATTTTTTCCAAGGATTGATGCATTACTTGTGTTTCAGAAGCGAACCTCTTGCACGTCTTTAATATATTTATACAGCTTCGTGTCTGCCTTCCTTCTTGGCCACTTTCAAGTTGCTAAATATTTTCTTAAATTTTCTTATGATAACTTCAGCCAATCTTCTTTAGAAATTTTCCATACCTCTTATCGTGTGAGGAAAAACTTAAATTTACCTGACTTTTCCAGACAGAAACTTTCTAGGATCTCTTTCTTTCCTTCTCTCTATAAATATGTCTAGTGGAGAAAATAAGATTCATCTCAGTGATTTCTGATTCATAAATCAAGTCAAGCCACTTAAAGGAAATGACTTTGCAGATAAAAGCAATGTGGCACAGGGCCGGAGTTAATTATTATAAAGTTGGTACAGATCTTTACATGTTGGGGTAAATATATTTGCTTTCATTTAACAAGCAGTACCATCAGGACAATTTTTAGGATAAACTTATGTATAACTTCCAGATTTAGGAGTTTATATTTAAAAGAAGATAACCATCTTTCCAATCCACACGTCTCAGGGAACTTCTCAGGAGCAGAGTACCCAGGACACAATCTGTGAGCTGAGTGTCAGTCTGCTAAGAATGAACTTTCATTTCACCCACTTACTGTTCGTATTTATAGAACCCTCATGATGGCTGCAAGCATTTTCCAGATTTAACCCTTAGCTGATAGCACAATCACATGCAGCGACACCTCTTCTGATTTCTTTTAATCTTCCTCACCTGCAATGAATTAAGAACCCTGTACTTTCAGCGATCATTTCTATATTGTTAATTATCAATTATAGCTTAGTGTCTCTAGTGGCAATATACAGCAGGTGCCCCATCATTTGTGGTTTTTAAGAAACAGATTAGCAAGTCCAATACTTGTGTGGTCGTTTTTCCTTATAATGTTATTAATTTAATTGTCAATCCTACTTTATGATCTACTATGAATTTTCAAATTTTACTGTGAAATCTGGGTTGGGCTACTAATATTATCGTAGCAATTCTTGTTAGGAACTTCTTTGGGCTCTTCTGGCCCATATTTCTGCTTATCTGTAGAATACTATATGCTTCCGAATCAGTAGTTTATGGGACAGCTCACACATCTTCATGCTAAGTATCTGCTAACTTAATAGACTTTGACCATTGTTAATTAGCTGGACATTTAATTACTCTGTGAGCATTAGGGTTCTAAAAGTAAGAGGATTCATATGGTGTCTTCATTTGTTGTGGTGTTGGGGATAGAACCAAAGGCCTTGTGCATGCAAGGCTAGAACTCTACCTCTGAGCCACATCCTGAGCCCTAGTGTCCTGGATTATTACTGTTATTGAAATAGTTTATGGGGGCTGGAAAGATAGCTCAGTGACATAAGCACCTACATAGCAAGTGTAAGGTCCCGAGTTTGATCCCTGGTAATGCAAAAAATAAAAGGTTATGTAACATGGGTGGATTAGCCTGGATTCTGTAGTGACACAGAACTAACAGGACACTTAAATAGGTAAGTAAATAAATAGCTTGAATAAAAGTATTTCTTATGGAAGTTGGCTTGCATAATTACAGAGAGTTGTGAGTCTGATAAACCACATCCACACACTGGGGACCTGGGAAGCTGGCCACACACTTTAGCTTCAGTTTGAAGTCTGCAGAACCAGGACTCTGATGCTTCACGGGAGGAAAAGAAAGGAGTCTTAGTTCAAGAAGAGAGAACTTATCTTCCTCTACTGTCTTAGTTACTCTTCTCTCATTGCTGGGACAAATACCCGACACTCAAAATGAAGGAAGAAAAGGTTTATTTAGCTCACAATTGCTGGAGGTTTCAGTCCATATTTGGCTGGCCCAAGGCTGAGTGGAACAGAGCAGAGAGCATCCAGTTCATGGCAGTAGACTGCAACAGTCACGACAGAGACAAAGGAACAATCAGGGGAGCAGAGAGCAACAGCCGGAGTCTCTCTCTCTGTCTCTTTTTATATTACACTCAAGCTCTCCACCTTAGCCTATATGCCTTAGGCCACACCCATCATCCTGGCAGTACTCAGACCCATAATCCCATCCGTATTAAAACGTATAATCCTGGTAGATCATGAGTCAAGTCTCAAACTCTAGAAGTCCCTGCCCCATGATTGCATGAGGCTTTTGGGGGACAACTAGACACAAACCATAACATCTGTCTTTTTCTGTTATAGTTGAGTCACTAATTAAGTAGATAATGCTCACTTGAATTGATGAAGACATGTCACCGTCTTCACCTACAGTGCAGATGGGTGCTAATCTGTTCCAGAAACATGGACACAGCAGAAGGAAGACCTTACCAGCTGTTTGGGCAATGCATCCCTCAGTCAAACTGAAGCAAAATGAACTATCTGGAGACAGAGGGAGGGGTGCACGGGGAGGTGAGGGAGATAGAATATCAAGATATGTCATGTCCATATAACTACTCCCTAAAAGAGATTTAAACTTAATGTACCAGAAACATGTACTGATAAAGTAAAATTATATTAAAAAAATTAACTCTCGAGATCAGCAACTCAAACATTCTTCCATATCTTCTTCATTGCGTGCAATCTGCTCTATCTCTGATTTTATATTCAGTATAGAGACTGTGCAAACGTTTTAGTTGAATGTGGCATTGCACAGTAAGCTTGCAGTTTGGAGTAGCAGGAGCAGAGCAACAACAAAAGCAACAGCAACAATAACAATAGCAACAACAACAACAGCAACAATAACAACAACAACAAAACAGCAACAACAATAGCAACAACAAAAACAGCAGCAATAATAGCCAATCCTGGGCTTAATTTCTGGCTTTCAGCTTTTAGAGTAAGATACTGAACTCACTTAACGTCAGTTATTGTGGGTACAAACTGAAGATATTGCAAATGGCTGCAACGCTGCATTTCTGTAAAGGTCTCATGTTATAAAACATATGAGATTGATCAATAACAGTGCTGTGCTGAAGTTATGCATATAACTTCCTTTCACTCGAAGCTTGGGGGGTCGGACCCCCTGGACTGACTGTCAGCCGCCAGAATTCATGACACCCTTGACTTGCGTGAGAGTTAAAGAAGTAGACAAATTACTTTGAAATGAGGAGAAACTTCAGTAATTTCTTTGTGAACAGTGATAGAAAAAGTATTTCTCAACTTACAAAAATAATAATCTTAAACTAAATGACTAAAGGGAAGAGTGGTGACTTCAGAATTTAACCAATACGATGGACTTAGCTCGGTCAGAGAGGTTCAGTCTGTGATCGTTGGCTGGGATGTTACGGTCACTTCTTCTACTATCAAAAATGAAGCCTATATTTTGTTATTACTACCATCCCAAGAGAATCCGCCTTGAGGTGGGTTAGTGGCTTTTCTGCCTTAGCCCTGTAGAATATTTTGGAGAAAAACTGACTCCTGATTACAGAAACATAAAATTACAACCTTCCATATTCGCTCTTGAAATCAGTAAACAGAAGTAGAGTGGGAACCAGATTATTTTCCAACCGACTTAAGAACATCACATGAACCTCTTCACATGGTTGTGTAGCTCAGGACATAATCTCTCTGAGCCTGATTTTCTATCTTACCTTCTTTGATCACATACCTAGGTTATGCCTTAGAATTGGATGAGATAATATAGGTAAACTCTTTGTAAGCTGTAGTCATATCCGAAATGGAACCACAGTGAACAAACTTAAATAAGCTATACATTATTTTCTGGCCAGAGAGTGACAGGACTTGGTCTCTGTATTGTGCTATTTTCCAAATATGCTAATTAAAAGCATTCTAAGAAAACAATAAAAGAATATTCTCTGCAAATTAAGCCTTTCCACCAGTTTCTCCCCATAATTTAGGGGTATTTTTGCCTGGTGGTGATGCTGGACTATTTTTTTTTTTATCTGAATAGTAGACCATATCCACAGAGAAAGTAACTTGATAGCTCACTGGAAGCCCCAGCTTAGAATCTAGGCCTCCTAGGGACAGCTCAGATTTCTATCAAACAGACTGTCCCCAAAGCCTCCCAATGGCCTTCCTCAGCTCACGCTTAGGGTTCTTCCTCCGCTGCTCACAGTCTTGAGCAAATCATTGAGGGTCTTTTCCTCTCAGCACCTCAGTCAGCAGGTCCTTGACATGTTCACTATGGCTTTCCTTCTCTAATCTTTTACCAGAGGCCACAGAATCAAAGCTTCCAAGAGAAAGAAAAATGGAAGAGCCGCTGACTATGCAGAGCACAGGATCCCTCCCTGTAGGATAAAAAGCCTTATTCCTTCCCTCTCAACCACCTGAAGAGAATCTCCCCATTTCATAATTGCCCCAGCCATCTTTCCTTACTCCAGTCACCCTATTTAGAAGGCTTCATATTCATGGACAGGACAGTTTGTTTATACATTATATATGTCTATGATAGTTTCTTTCAGCTGTAGATTTCAGTTCTACATGCAGTGAATTTTCCAGGAGGATTTACTTAGAAATAGACTTCCTAGAGGATTACAAGGACTCTGATGTCTGAATGAAACCTACACACTGCATAATTTCTCTAGCAGTTAGGATTAGGTTGGCCTGCGTGTATTGGGAAGCTAAATGCAGACTCAATTTCAAAAGAGTTTACTTATCTCTCACATAAAGGAGGCCCAGAGGCTCCTGTTCAGTCCAGGAAGACATCTTCACGATGACCCAGCTCATTTATATATACAGTGTGGTCTTTGTCACCATGTTCATGCCATGGTCAAGATACCTTGGATATCTGTATGTCATGTCCATGTTCAAGGAAAGATGGAGGAGGAAAGAGGGTCCTGTCTCACTTTTCTATAAACTCCTTTCCTGAAACTCCGACTCAGGACTTCCTCTTTTTTTTTAAGCATTTAGAACAGGGTCTGCAGGGTCTCACTACACAGATAGGACTTGTAGTGATCCTCCTGTTTTCACCCTCCCACGTGCTAGGATTACAGGTGCACGTCACCATGCCCAGTCTCAATCACCATCTCAGTGCACTCCAGGGGCAGGGCTGGCACGGCACGCTGCACGTCGAACCCTGGTCACTGCGCTCTGCCTAAGCAGGTGCTTTCAAGCTCAGCACTTCTGCTTACATTTACTTGACTAGTATACAACTCTATGGCTATGTGTGCGTGGGCACAGTAGCCTTTGTACATGCGTTACTGCCCCAAATAAAATCAGATTCTGCTATAATGGAGGAGGGATGATAGAATACTTTTGGAAGCTAACAATCTCTACCGCAGTTTTGTGCCACGCCGTTGACGTAGTGTTTTAAATTGAAACAGGCTTCTTGTCACTGTGCCTAATGGTTCTACTGCACATTTCAGTTCCAACATTCCTTCCTAATATTTTCCTGCATAGAAAAGGTTCAATGTTTTTATGGGTCATAGCAGAAGACACGTTTTCATGTGGACAGACTCACTACACATTCAAGTGCCACTGCATGGCCACAGCAAGCCCTGCTTCTTGTCATCATGGAGTTGGAGAGATGTTGAGCAAAAGGCATATGCTTCTTTACCACTTTCACTTTTTTATAAAAAATTATGTATTTGGTACAGGGTCTTACTACATGGTTTGGATTCATAGTGATTCTCCTGTCCCAGCCTCCCCAGTGTGCGTGACCATATCCGGTTTGGGGCCAGCCCTACATGAGGCACCAAGGATTGAACCCAGGACCTTGTGCTTGGCAGGCAAGTGCTGAAAACACCGAGCTATCACTCTAGTCTGCCACTTTCACTTTCATACCCTACTCACAGGCAGAGGATGCATAAAATTGCCCAAGCAGAGATCAACAATGGTTAAAAATACAGTACAAGGAAGGCCATACACTACAACGGAGGAGATGGAGAAATACCAGCTTTCCCCAATGGCATATATAAAATAAAGAACATGGGAATTTTGAGGTTTGCCCTAGCACACCATGGGTTCTGGTTAAAGACTGTTTAGAATACTGGGGAAGAAGAGCAGGCTTTTAAGACATTGCCTTAAGTGCCGCTGCAGTGGAAGAAACACATTGAGGTGTGGAGAAAGCCAGAAACGGCCTAGAAAGGAATCCCAGTTGCTTTGATTGGTCCTCGGGAGTGGCACACTTAGCGCCTTTTTCTGTTTGCCTTTCTTTTGAACTTGCACTACTACAAAATGTTTTTAAGCAGAAAAAATGAAAAATTGCTGTAAGTATGTGAGGTGACGAACATGCTAATGAGCTTGATGATAGCTGTTATTCCACAAGGTCTGTGTAGCTCAGAACACGATGCTGCAGGTCTTATATCTATACGGTCTTGGGCTGGCCAAATAGCTCAGTGGGTTAAAGTGCCTGCAGGCAGGCACAGGGGTTGGGGTTCGATCCCCTGATCTGCTGTGCCAGCCTTGCCCCTAGGGCACACTGAGCACGCAATTGAGATTGCGTGTGGTGGTGCATGCCTGTAATCCCAGCTCTTGGGAGGCTGAAAACAGGCAGATCACTATGAGTCAGATCTAGTAGTGAGACCCTGAACACCCTGTAGACCCTTCCCCTGCAACAAAAAAATCTATAAGCTCTTATTTGTCAATTATACTTTAAAAGAAAGGAAAAGATATAAAAAAATATTTCTCCTAGAGAGAAAACATTCTCTCAGGCTTTCACAGAGAGCAAACTGGTCAAGCAATGGCTGTGACTCATCCAGATGGCTGACACTGACAACAGTTCTATAAAGCACTGTACATGGCTTCAAAGTAAATCCTGAGGAGATTTGACTGACCTGGGGGAATACAAAAATTAAATGTTTTGCTATACAGGTCTTGCTTTGACTTGACCTTAATCACTCAGCAGAAAAGTTTAACCACAAGGCATAAAACGGAAAGCTAGATTAGAATGCTGAGCTGTAAAAGGCTTAAATCAACAGCTTCCAACATTGCCAGTTTTACCAACAATCCACTTCGATTATCAAACATTGGATTATGTACACAACTACTTTCTCTTAGTTCCATGAGAAGAAATAATGATTAGAAAAATTATAACGTCGACACCCTGTGCTCTGTATAACTACTAGGACAACAATATAAATCGTATCAAATATTGGAAATGTACTACTAACATGTTTTGAAACTTGTCACACTGTTATTTCTTATTAAAAGTAATAAAAAAATACTTCCCTATCTAGAGTTCAATCCCCAGTACCAAAACCAAAACCAAACAAACAAAAAACTAAAATAAAAAAAATCTCTTTGGGGTTTGCCCCACTTATAACCGTTTCTGCACCACTTTCTCTCTTGCGCGCCTGAGTGGATACAGCGCTGCTCGTGGGAAGAGCAGGTTTCCCACAGCGCTTGGGCTTTCACCATGGTGTGGGCAGCGGCGAGGTTCTCACGATGGCTTCCTCCGGTGCAGTTTGCTCCAGAATCCTGCTTTTGTTTACCATATGAGAGGACCTGGAGTTGGCAAATGGGGTCCTCTAAAATTCTGCTGGCATTTTGTTCTGTTTTTTAAGTTTAAATTTTTGTTAGCACCTGTTGACAGCTTATGCTGACAGCGTTCATGGCAAGGAGTTGGTGCAGATATCGATGTGTCTTTCTTTTTTATTTTAAAGAGTAAAAACAAAACCTAGAGTAAACAACAAGAACAAAGACAGAAACAAAGCACTGTGAGAGCACAAATGGTGTGGAATTTCAGAACAAGAATGGAATAGTAACCGTGGTTATATTATGTGTTGTCATTGGTTATATTGCATGTTGTCATCATCACATTTTTTGCTCAGATGGCCAGATAAACATGTAAGATCAAACAATTCAACAATCCCTCTTCCTTTCAATAAACCTTAATTTTCTCATTGTCCTTTTTACTTTTTATGTCTTGAAAATTTATTTTAAAGAGTATAGTAATGATAGATAAGACATTAAAGATGGCATACAAATCCCTCAGTACCATGCTGTCCCCTGTCCCCAGGGTGCACTGAACCAACCATTGAGACCAGGTGTGGTGGCGCGCGCCTGTGATCCCAGCACTTGGGAGGCTGAAAACAGGAAGATCACTATGAGTCTGATCTGTGTAGTGAGACCCTGTAGACCCAGTACTAAATACATTAAAACAAAACAAAATAAAAAAAAAAATGAATAAAAATCTCACTTAAAAAGATGATATGTACTTAAACTCTATACACTAACATCTACAATCTGAGCAACTTCGTTGAGGACAACTATGTGTAACATAAAAACCACAGTGGAATACCCTCATCGTGTTCTTTTAAATAATACATCTTTCTTGGATTTTTCCACCTCCTTCCACTAGCACATGGAATTTTTTTCATTCCTCCACCTTTTGATCTCTTTTTTGCAAAAGACCAGCTCCTTCCCCTGTTTTCTACTACCTGTTATTCTGCTCTTTATATTTTTGATTTCTCATGTAGGAGAAATCATGTAACATTTATGCTTATGTGTCTGATTTATTTCACTTAACATGATGGCAAATCCACTCTCCTACAAAGGCTGCGAGTTATTCTTCTCATGGCGAGTGTAACATACTTCATTGTGTGCAAACACATTTCCTTTAGCCATTCATCAGCTGATAGACAGATGGGCCATGTCTAATATTTATCTAGTATTCATTGTGGTGCTGCAAACAGGGCTGTACATGGATCACTGTGATAGGATGATTTTAACACTTTGGAAGAGGATAGCTGGGTGAATGGAATTTCTAGTTTTGAAGATTCGCCATACTGATTTCCATAGTGGTTTTACTCGTTTACACACCAACCTCCAGTGCAGAAGGGATCCTTTTCCCCATAGCCTTGACAGCATTGTTATTACCTAATTTTGTATTTATAGAAAAATAAAAAAGAATTTCACAACCAAATAATAGAAAAGCAAATTACTATACTGTGTATCAATGTCTTCAAAATTTTTACTCAGAGTGCAAGACATGAACCAAAGAGATTCTTACAGAAAAGAAACCAATAGATAATAACAAAAATATTTCCTTTCAATGAACTAAGATAAACTAGTGAAATGAAACCAGTGCACATCTATATGAAAGCATTTTTGAAACGATGAAAGTTTTAGCCTGGGGAAGTATTGAACCCCTCCCTCTGTCATATTTTTCCCTCCTCAGTGTTAACATGGACTCTCAGTGTTGTTCTAACTTGCATTTCTCTAGTGGCCAGTGATGTGTATTTTTTTCATGTATTTATTGATCATTTGTGCTTCTTCTCCTTCTCTTCCTTCTTCTCTTCCTCTCCTCCTCCTCCTCCTCCTCCTTTTTTTTTTGTTCTTTATTTTTGTTTCTCATGTTAAAGAAGTAGTGCAAAACTGAGCTTGTGTGACTGATATTTCACTTAATGTTTTATTCTCAAGTTGCATCCATTTGCCTGTGAATGCCCCAAGTTTATCTTTATGTCAGAGTCGTACTTGAGTGTGCACAAACAGTACATTTTCCTTATCCCTGTTATTTGGAGGATGGTAATTTTTTCTAGGTTAACATGGACTCTCAGTGTTCTTTTAATTTGCATTTCTTTAGTGGCCAGTGGTGTGTATTTTTTCATGTATTTATTGATCATTTGTGCTTCTCCTCCTCCTCCTCCTC
>PVKN010030787.1:0-12644 GCA_004027915.1 Capromys pilorides
GTACATTCACAATAAATTCCCCAAAAATAAACGCCTTCAGTTTCTTAAAATAACCTAGTGGATATTACCCTCTATTGTTAAAACTAAACCTATCTCTAAAGCCGACACGTTTCTTACTGACACCAATAAACGTGGCATGGCAGGCTATACAGGTCCTAAAACTAGAATTGAGCAAACTCCTTTTCACTCTGTTCAAAAGACCGAGTTAGTTGCTATCATTATGTTACTTCAAGATTGCCCTGATCCATTAAATCTTGTAATTGATTCCCAATACGTTGAACACACAGTAAAAGAAATAGACACTGCTACCTTAATTGCAGATGGTTCAGAATTAGTACAATTATTTTCTATGCTGCAGCTTCTTATTAGAAATAGAAGTCAACCTCTTTTTATTACACATATTAGAGCTCATGCTTCATTACCTGGCCCTATGTCAGCAGGAAATGAACAGATAGATCAGATATTTGTAAGTAATGTTCAAGCTGCCATAGATTTCCATGCCTCCACTCATACTAACAAACAAGGGCTTATTCGTAAATTTAATATCACACACAAGCAAGTACAACATATCTTAAATTCCTGCTCACAATGCAGCGATCTACAAGGCCATCAATTTCCTCAAGAAGTAAATCCAAGGGGGAATGCAGCCAATCAGCTGTGGCAGATGGATGTCATTCATGTTCTTCTTTTGGAAAATTACAATATGTTCACATGTATTTTCAGGTTTTCGGTGAGCTACCCCCTTATCCAGTGAAAAAACCAATATGTTATACAACATTTAATAGAAGCATTTAATGTTATGGGGTCCCACAACAGATTAAAACTGATAATGCACCTGCCTATCTTAGTAAAGTTTTAAAAAACTTTTTTAAACAATGGAACATTACTTATATTATAGGTATTCCCTATAACCTCCAAGGTCAAGCAATTATAGAACGAGCTAATAGAAGTCTAAAAGAAATGCTTATTAAACAAAAATGGGGGAATAGTATGGGAATACATATGAAAACATCGAGGTTAATAGTACAAAAAGCTTTATTTATATTAAATTTTCTAAATCGGCTGCCAGATGGATCTTCTGCAGCAGACCATCATTGGACAAAGGAAGTGAATGTTCCTTTGCAACAGCCTGTTTTCTTTCTCAATGATATTGATCAGTGGGTTCCAGGAGTTATCCAGAGATGGGGAAGAGGTTTTGCTTGTATTATTACAGATATTGGAGAAGTAATTTGGGTGCCAGCTCGACGAATAAAACCAGAAAATGAGTAAACGTAAACATCCTGATATAAATCCCCCAATTGAAGAGATGAAAAGACTCGCCTTAAATAGAACTTCCTAGAACTCAACACATCCTAATACCTACGTGGGGACAAATCAAGAAACTCACACAAGAAGGTGAGAAGATGCTTGAAAGAACACATCAGAAGAAAAATAGCACCAACTATTTCTTGCTATGATAACCTTGTTGTCATTCCGGTAAGCGTTGAAGGTAATTTTAGTTATTGGGCTTACATTCCAAATCCACCACTTAATAGAGGAGCTCACTGGTGGGATGCTACTATACCCATATATGTAGATGAAAGTTCCTGGTTATCCTGCCCTTATGATGCCTGGGAATCAGCATTGCCCACAGAAGAGGGAACCAGAATTCTCTTTTATGAGATTGGAGTAGAAGGCTGGCCTATTTGTATTGGGAATGGAGCTCATTGTTTAAAGGCAAGAGCAAAAGCCTGGTTATCTATGGTAAATAATAACACCAGGGCAAGGAGGGAGGAAAAAAGGACTTTTTCTTCTCCAAGAAACAGATTTGAAAGGTATAGCAGCTGATGGAATGGTTCTACCTCCAGATATGCCACCCTGCCAGAATATCAATGTTACTTATCTCAGTGATTGGGTGCATTGGGAAGTCTGTAGAGGAGAAGCAGCCCAGGTGTTAATTAATACTTCCAGTGGAAGCATCATAGATTGGAGCCCTCTCTACCTGGACGGCGGAAGGGAAGGAGTTAAGATGGAAAAGGAATGGCAGCAATGAGATTTATACTAGCATTAAAAATGCTAATGATGTAATAATGTGGCAGGGAGGAGGAATGCCCTCAAGTGTCCCTCATATGTCTCGGGGACCAATTCAACATCATCTTTGGAAATTACTCACCTCATTAAATCATATGTCAGCCTGGAAAGGTTACATATGGAGGAATCAGTCCTCCCATAATTTACATTTAAAATTTAATAGAAACTTAACTCATTTTACTCAGGCATGTGTTCACCTCCCTTACCTGTTGCTTGTAGGACCTAGTTATTGGAATCCTTCTAACTATACCGTCACATGTCACAATTGTTTCTTATATACATGTTTAAACTCATCTATTACCCTTGATTTTTCTAGGGATAGCATCTATATTCTCAGGATAAGAATCTGGCTTCCTATACGATTGCAACACCCATGGCAAGACTCTCCTTCCATGATGCTGATCCAATATTTGATGGAGGTGTTAAAGAAGAGAACAAAAAGAATGATTGAATTCATGATAGCTATAATTCTGGTAATAATAGCCATCACAGCCACAGCTGCTACAGCCAGAGTAGCATTGAGCCAAGGTGTGCAAACTGTTCATTTCATGCAGCAATGGCATAAAAACTCAAAATAATTATGAACTTCTCAAGGACACATAGACTCAGAATTAAATGCTAAAATAAATGATTTGGGACATGCTGTTGTTATGCTAGAAGATCAAATTGTCAATCTACAATGCCAACTTCATTTAAACTGTGATTGGAATACCTCTTCACTCTGTGTGACTCCCATTCCATGGAACCAAACTCATTTCCCATGGGAAAATGTAAAAAGACATTTATTGTATTATGGTAATATTACTGCTGAAATCCTGTCTCTTCAGCAACATATTGATAGTACTTTTGTAAAACAATGGTCAGAATTGTCTGGCACTGATCTGTTGCAAAGCATCTCTAATGGCATTGAAAGCCTTAATCCTTTTCATGATACTTCATGGTTTAGTGGAAGTATAGTAGTGATTTGTATATGCTATTTTTGTGCTATTTGTATATCTTGCCTAGCCTGGCAAAGGGGACGGGCCCAGCAACAAGCTATAGACCAAAAATCTGCAGTTCTCACACTAATGCTTCAAAAACTTTCAACGTAGATAAAAGCAGGAAATTGTAGAGAAAAGACCAAAGGCCAGTTGGTGTCTCTAGACATGAGGAGATATGGATGGAGCCCAGAGAGAGCTGCTTTCTGTTGCTCGGGAGTCCTGGAAAGCCGGGACTTGGGGTTGCAGGTGGCGGCTCCTCCTGTGGGTGTCTTGTCCTTGAATTATGGCCAGGGCCCCGGGAGGGCTGCTTTCTGTTGCTCGGGAGTCCTGGACAGCTGGGACTTGGGGTTGCAGGTGGCAGCTCCTCTTGAGGGTGCTTTCCTCTTTGTTTAATTGCTAGGTGATGCCAATGGTTGCCTCCTCTCCTGCTTGAAATATTATCAGTTAGCATTTGTGTGAGCTCAGTGTTTGGAATATGAAAAAAGATGCCTCTTTGTATTCTGTATCTATTAAAGTAGTGACATATATTCCTTAGCCATTTTTTTATGCTAAATATAAAGAAGAGCCTTCTGAGGCTCTGGGCTCACTGAAAGAGAAATCTCAGTGAGTCCTCTGAAACTAAATTCATCGGGTCTTCTAGTCGCTTCTTTTGGCACCGGCACATATCATACAACATAAAAGATCTTAAGATCTTGTTCTTGACTCTCACTTTCTTTTATTACCATTTTTAAAAGACAAGTTTACTTTAAAGAGAGTATAGTAATAATTGATATGACATTAGAAACTGTACACATGTAGAAGACCAAGACGACAGGTATTACAAGCATGGTTCTAGTATCACACATTGCTGTCCTCAATGTAGTTGCTTAGTTCACAGATATCAGCAAAGAGAGTTAATTGGGGTGAGAATTCTACCCATTAACTTCTATTTTCTTTTTCAAATTTATTTTTTTAGTTTCTTAAAATAAATTTATTAATTTATTTTTTCATTTTCAAAAGCACATTAGTAGTACATTCCCAATAATTGATACAATGCATATTGTTGTCCTCATGGTAGTTATACAGAGCACAGGATATAGACATGATAATTTTTCTAATCATTGTTGGTATAAAACATTCTTCTCATTGAACTAAGAGAAAGTAGTTGTACACATAGTACAGCGTTCCATAATTGCAGTGGGTTATTGGCAGAACTGACAATGTCAAAAGCTGTTGATTTAAGCCTTTTACAGCTCAGCATACTAATCTAGCTTTAAGTTTTATGCCTCATGGTTAAACTTTTCTGCTGGGTGGTTAAGGGCAAGTTAAAGCAAGGCCTGTATAACAAAACATGTAACTTTTGTATCTCCCAAGGTCAGTCAAATTCCCTCAGGATTTACCTTGAAACCATGTACAGTGTTTTGTAAACTGTTGTCAGCGTCGGCCGTCTGGATGAGTCACAGCCATTGCTTGAGCAGTTTGCTCTCTGTGAAAGCCCAAGAGAATGTTTTCTCTGTAGGCTAACTGCTATTTTCAAAACCCTGATGGAAATTCTTAAGACTATTGCTTTATCCAACTTGTGTATATGCATGTATAGTTTTTCCCTACCTTATTTCCTATCTTTTCTGTTTTCTCTCTTTTGTTGTTTAATCCTTAATTTCTCTCCTTCCATTTAACTGTTATATCTTTCAGTTTTTATTTATTCTTTTGAGTTCTTCCACTAGGGAGACAATATGATATTTACTCATGTGGATCTGGTTTATTTCACTTATGCATGTAGCCTCAAGTTGCATCCACTTACCCATGAAGGCTTTAAGTTTGTTTTTCTTCATAGCTGAGTAGTACTCCATCATATAAAAATACCATGTATTTTTCATCCATTCCTCAGGGGACAAGCATTTTGGTTGTTTCCAAGATTTGGCTATAACAAATTGAGCTACTATAAACATGGGCACTCATGTATTACTCTGATAAGATATTTTCAGTTCTTTTGGAGGACTCCAAACAGCATGTGGGATTCTAGAGAGCAGTGATCTGTGGACACACTGTACACAGGCATGGAGCTCAACAGAGCATTTTGTCTATCATTTTAAGAATTTAGAAGGACTCTGTACAACCTGTAGGACTCTGGAAAGCTGTTTCCCTTGCCCACCCAGCATGCAGGTATGGAGCTTGTGCTGATACTAGTCCCAACATTAATGAATTTAGGAGAATCCTTGCCTTCTGATAGAATCCTAGTGAATCCAGCCAACACCCACCACCTACACTGAAGATTTGCTGAGTACTTTCCAGTTTCCCTGACTAGTCAAGAGAGACATGGTGAGTCCTACCCTGCTTCCCGCTGTAGTGGAAAACATATGAACATATGCCTAACCACTCTCCCAATATTGCTGAGTCTGGATAATTACTGGGAGTTTCAAACACGCCAAAATGCAGGAGCAGGAGGCAATCTTACTCCCCTACCTGTGTCAAAACAAATCTAGGACACAGAGAAATATAATAACTTGGAAATCACACACCTGAATTCTCTGAAATAACAAGTAAATAAGTCCATCAAGCTGTAGAATAAATAGGGTCAGAAATAATCTCTCATGTCCTAAAACAAAAGACAACAATCATGAAAGTATTTCTTAGCACAGCTAAAGAAGACATAGATAGAAAAATAGAGAATAGAAAAATTCAGTAGAAACACTGAATTGACCATGCAGGAAAGAATTAGAATACATGAAACAGATTAAAACAGTCCCCCATAAAATTAAGAGCTCCATTTAAATCTGGCAAAACCACTTTAATGAAGCTGAAGATAGACTTTCAGACCTCAAAGACAGTATTGTAGCTAATTAAAATGAAATAAAAGATCTCTTCAAACTAACAATGAATAAGAAATAACAATGCAGGAGCTGTAAGATGATGTAAAGAAAATATATATTATATATATAATATAATATATACAATATATTATATATTACTTTATAAAAAGTAAATAATATATTATATATTACCTTCTCTTAGTTCAATAGAGGAAAGATGAGATGTCATATCTGCATCTTACACTATGAATAACTACTATGAAGACAATAATGTGCAATGTATTAATTATTGCAACTGTCCTACTAACCTGATTTTTGTTCACTTATGTACTGATGGATCACTATACTGAATTTATAATGCCAATTCACTCATTTAGAAACTTGAGTCACAAATCACATTACAAATAACTTCTTGTTTGTTTCACATGAAGACATTAGTGACTCACCTAATATGAGTACTCTAGAAAGTAGTACACAAATTGGAAGAATCTTGGAATTTTAAGTATACTTAATACATTTTTATGCATACTTTAAACAGTTTTTAAAAGTGAGAGGATCTGAACAAAAAGTATAGCCAGCACCAGGATGTAAGTTTCTGATTTTAATATTAGTATGACACAGCATTAGTAACCATGCTGCAATGAAATATGTAATGGTACAGTCTAAATCATGATTTGTTAAACATGCCCCATTTCCCCAGGATATTTAGGCTTGTCATAAGGTTAACAATGTTTAAGTATATAAGCAAAATAATTTATGGGCAGCTCCTTGTGTAAACTGTTGTTTAGCAAAATACAAACTGCCACAAAGATTTATGCTTATTGGTGGACATTCAAATGTACCAACAGACAACATGTCCTGAAAATATGGGCACATTTTAGAACATTTAGACAACTCTGTTAACCACAATAGCCCCACAGTGTGAGCAATACTCTAGTTCAAAAGCAAAACAAAAAAATTTAATCAGTATAGTACATGATTGATTCAACATAGTTCCCAGGAAAGAGATCAGTCACTCTATTGCAGACTGCTTCATACCAGCCATCATTGTTCTTCTTTATCACATAAATGATTGCACCCTCCATAAATGATGGCTCATCATCCTTGTCTTTTGTATAATCATATACTGCAACAACTATTCAATATAATTCTTGGGGGCCTAGGCAGAATCCCCATCTGCATGTGGATCACTATACTGAACTACTGCATCTTCCTCATCTTCATAGTCCATAAAGGGAAGGGGCAGTGGAGATGGAGAGTCATCAAATATGGAAATGTCATGTAGTTGAGGTGATGGTGATGGATTTGGGCTATCAGCAACTGGTCCAATAGTGGGTGGGGAAGGTACAGCAATGGGAATGTCAATGCTACTGCTTCCACTGTTCTTTCGACTGTCACTTCCTCCACTACTTCCACTGTGTGTCCTTGGTGTCTGATTTAAAGAGACTGTGCTGCCTGGACTATGCTGACTTCCAAGCCTTGCAGGACTGGTCATGTAATTATTAGGAACTGGTAGAGGTTTAACAGGCTTCAGGGTTTTATACGGAGTATCCACCCCAGTTTTCCCCAGCCTGACATGGGGGGGTTTGGTGGTTTCTGAGTAGAATTTGTTCTCTACAGTGTGTTCTTTCAGGTTGGTTATTTCTATGTTTGACACCATGGCCCACATCATCCAGAACTGTGTAGTCAATGGATTTCCAAATATACCTTACAGGGTGATCCATATTTACAGGTGCTATTATTTTGTGAGTTCTTGGTGTGTTATTTGTTCTCAAAGTACCAATTTCTCTTTGACCCACTTTCTCTTTATGAATATCCACAGTCTATGAGATAAGATTGATGAAAGATTCCATTCTCTGAAGCTGAGAAGCTTGGATGTCCAGCAACTAGAGTACAGTGTTGGCCAGTGCATTTATTTGACTAACAACACTAGCTAGAGATTGGGTTGTGCATGCTTTCATCTCTTCTAAAGGTTTTCTCTTGTCTATAGCCTGTATGGAGTTGTTTTCACAGTAGTCTGCTACCCAGGTCAGGTTTGGTAAATCTCTCAGTGCCCTCTTGCCAGATGGCATCTCTTCCTGTAGTAACTCTGTAGTTTTGCCATTTTCCACCCTTCTATATTGCTCCCTCTTGCGTTAAAGAGACCAAGGCAGCAAGGTCTGCCACAGCTCTGAGCACCTCACAGCCCAGATACAAACTGTCTCCTCGCCCTCCCACCCAGTATTGTGGGATGTCACCTTCTCTTCCTCTTCACTTTCTCCAGTCCCCCACCCTACTAACTTGTTTTGAAACTATTTCATTGCTATTTTATCTTTTTTTCTCATTAAAATGAATTAAAAAATAATTACATTGAAAAAACAATGATTACATATATATGAAAACAAAATATTCTCCACTATCTGGCGGAGGTGGAGCGAGTACAGACTGCTACAATCTCTATGAAAATCAGTGTGAAGATTCCTTCAAAAGCTAGGGCTGGAGGTCGCATTCTAGCTCAATATTCCCCTCCTAGGTGTTTTTTCCAGAACTGAAAACATCATACCACAGCAATATATATGTGTACCCATGTTTATGGCAGAGAAATCTGTGATATCTAAATTATGGGACAACCCAGATGCTCATCAACTGAGTAGTGGACGAAGAATTTGTGGAATTTCTATACAATGGGGTATTACTGGGCTATGGAACAGTAAAAATTTGAGTCTTTCATCATAAATAAATGCAACTTGAGACAATACTCTTATATGACACAAATCACACCCTCATTGTATTATCTCCTTAGGGTGAGAAACTGAAAGAAGAAACTGGAGTCTGAAGGGTACAATAGGTACTGGGTAAAGGAAATGAACTCTTTCAAAAGAAAAGAGTTACTGAGCTGAGGAGAAGCACAGGAGATGGAGTATCGGAGAGAAACATATCTTTGTATGTAAGCAGGATGGTTTTGACTATGGTACTTTAAATTTTTGCTGCTCTATGGAAAGGGGAACATAATGCTTAATTTGTTTTGTTTCCTTTTTCAGTAGCTTGTCTTTTTTCTCTTCTTAATTTCTTATATATTTCTTTCTTTTTTTCTTCTTCCTATTTTTCAGGCAAAACTGATAACATGAATAACTGGTTGGAAGGCAACACTATGTATTGCAATGAATACAGTGGAATTCATTTTCCATTTTTTGATTACCTCTTCAGTATCTTATTTCAGTGTACTATCATTTCCATGTGCTAAAGATCTTTCACCCCATTATGTTAATTCCTAAGTGTTTCATTTTTCTTGATGATATTGTGAAAGGTGCTGTTTCCATAATTTCTCTTGGTGAGTTTTAGGGTTCTTCTACATAGAGGTTTATGCCATCAGGAAACAATGACAATTTAGTGTCTTCTTTTTCCATCGTATTACTTTATTCTCTCAGAATTTAATTGCCAGGGCTAACATTTCAAGAAGTATATTTAACAAGAGTGGTGATAGTTGACATCCTTGACTTGTTCCAAATTTTAGAGGGAAAACTTTTAGCTTTTCTCCATTTAGTATAATGTTGGTCATTGGTTTATCACAGACAGATTTTTTAAACTTGAATTTATTTTATTTGGCAGAGCACAAACAAAGACAAGAGTATGAAGCAAAGTCAAAAACAAAAACAGAGTGACACAACAATACACATGGTTCAGATTTTCAAAGCAAGACTAACAAGTGAACCATGGTTATTATGTGAAGTATTTTTATCATCAAATCTGTTGTTCATATTAACAGATATAGGTATGATGGCTTTTATCAGATTGAGATAATATCCTTCTATTCCTATACTCTTCAGAATTTTATCATAAATGGATAATGGATTTTGTCAAATGATTTTCCATATCTATTAAGATGACCATGTGGCTGTTGATCCTGCTAATGTTTATGTGGTGTACCACATTTGTGTATGTTGAACCATCCTTGCATCACTAAGTCCTGGTGTACAATCTTTTTCACGACTTGTTGCATTCTGTTTACTAATATCTTCCTAAGATTTTCTTGAACCTATGCTCATTAAATAGCATCATCTGTAGTTCTCTATTTGGTTGCATCCTTTCTCGCATCAGAGTAATGCTTGTTTCCAGAAATAGTTTTGAAAGTACTGCTTCCCTTTCAATGTTGTATTAAATCTTCTTTAAAGTTATTATGAAATTCAACAGTGAGCTCATTGGGACCTGGGCTTTTCTTCATTTATACTTTTTTAAATACTTGTTTAATTTTATTGAAGGATATTTTATTGTTCAGAATTTTTATATCTCTGATTAACTTTGGTAGCTCATATATCTATGACTATTTCTTCTGAATTTTCCATTTTATTAGAGAACAGACTCTCAAAGTAGCTACCCATGATCTTTATTTCTGCAGAATCTATGGTGATTTTACCCTGTTCATTTCTAATTGCATGAACTTAGGTCTTTTCTTTCTTTATTTTGATAAGTTTGACAATAGTTTGTCTATTTTGTTCAATCTTTCAAAGAACTAACCACTTAACTGATTCTGGCAGTGTCTTTCAGCCTCAAAGTCATGAGTTTCTGACCTGATCTTTATAATTTCCTTCCACATACTATCTTTGGAGTTGGATTGTTCTTGCCCTTCTAGGACCTCCAGGTACATAATTAGATTACTTCTTTTAGCCCTTCAGATTTTCTGATGTAGGAATTCACTTCCCTCATAGTACTGCTTTCATTATATTCTATTGGCTTCAGTGTCATATTGACATTATCATTTGATTATAAAAATTGTCTATTTCTATCTTGCATTTCATCTGTGAGCTATTGATTATGCAATAGGCTATTATTAATTTCTATATGTTTGTGAAGTTTCTGTAATATTTATTTATTTATTTATTTAATTTATTTGGTACAGGGTCTTATTTCACAGCTCAGACTCATAGTGACCCTCTTGTCTCAGCCTCCTCAGTGCTGGGATAACAGGTGTGCACCACCAGGCCCAGTTTCTGTGGCTGGAAGGGTGGTACAGTATGTAGACCAAGGGGTCAAATCTGAGTCCTTGCACTTGCCAGGCAGAACTAAAACTGCTCAGCTATTTCTGCAGCCCTCTGTGGTATCTTTTGACATAGGATTCTAGTTTCCTTCACTATAATCTGATAACATACATGGGATAATTTCAATTCCTTTTCACTTATTTTAGTATGTTCTATGGGTGAATATGTGACAGAAACTGTCCCAAGTGCTGCTAAGAAAAGTGTATATTTCATTCTTCTTGGGTGGAACACTCTGTAGCCATCTAGTAAATCCATCTAATTGAAGGTTATCTTCAGCTGTCATATTACGTTGTTAATCCAAATGGATCCTCCAATGACCACAATACCAGCTGAAAATACAAGATAGTGAATTGTGCTGGTCAAAGAATCCAGTAAACACCCAGATGTGCACAGGACTAATGCAGGGAACGTCCTTCGACATGTTATAGAGTCTCACTCAGGCTTGCAGTACCAGAAAGATGAGGCAGAACTTTAATCAGTGCTGAGAGCCAGAAAGAGTTCCAGTGAACATGGGAAAAAGAAATATGTATGTATACATGTAGGATAGCTTGGATACCTGTACTGCTGATCTCTGCTGGTCTATTGAATAGAGCATTTAACGCTTAAACTTGTTTTCTTAACTTTTTTACCCAATTTGCCTGCTTATGTCTGGCAATCTCAACAACTATTTAAAGACAACAATATGCAACATAATAACTATTGTTGAACTTCTATAATTTTGTTTGGTGAAATTCTGTATAATATCTGACTTTTCTTTTTACTATTTCTCATTCTCTTAGGAGTTACTGAGCTGAGGATAAGAACAGAAGAGGGAGTAGAATAAAGAGATCCATCTATGCATGTAATCAGGGTGGTTTGGACAACTGTACTGTGCATTTCTGTGGGTCTATGGAAAGGAGATTTGTTTTGTCTTTTTTCATTTGATTGTACTTTTTCTCTTAATTTCTTATATATTTGTTTTATTTTCTTCTTCCAATTTTATATACATATATCTGGTAATATGAATAACAGGTTGGAAGACAGCACTATGCACTACAACAAATACTGGGAAATCCTTATTACTTAGTTTAGTGAAATTCTGTATCACTTATAATTTTTTTCTTTTTCAATTCCAATTTGTACTCTCTTTAAAAACTCTGCATCCCATTTATGAGGTGCATTCATGTTATTTGTAACACTCATTAATTCATTTTTACTTACTGATAGTACATTCATGCATAGCATAACAATGGATCACATGTGCAGTAGTTGGCTATAAGAATATAATAAGACTAGGGCCAGCCAGATAGGGCAGCTATTAATGCACCTGCTTAGGAAGACGCAGGGAACAAATGCATTCGATACCAGGTGTGCCATGCAAGCCCCAGCTCTGGGGCACACTGAGAGGGTAATTGATACTGGGCATGGTGGTGTGCACCTGTAATCCCAGCATTTGGAAGGCTGAAATCAGAAGAATCACTATAAATTCAATCTGTGTAGTGAGACCCTGCAGAACCTGTAGACCCTTATTGAAATACATAAGAAAAAGAATGGAACACTTAATGTTTCATTGTTAGATCGATCTTGCATATGTATGTCTGGAAATCTGAGAAACAACATTGAAGATAACAATATGTAATATAAAAATCATTGTTAATTTCTTATCATCTTGAGTTAAAATTCTGTAGTTTTGTTGTACTGTTTTTGTTTTTGTGAGTCTTTTTAATGCTACTTTCTATCATGTATCTTTTATTATAGTTTTATTTTATTTTGAAAAATAAAACAAACACAGAATCAGGGTAACATAAAAT
>PVKN010030788.1:0-12704 GCA_004027915.1 Capromys pilorides
CAAAGACCCAATCTAGAAATGGGCATCTGAGATGAACACACACTTCTCAGAGAAAGAAATTCAACAAGCCTATAAATACATGAAGAAATGCTCCATATCACTAGCCACTCATGAAATGCAAATTAAAACAACATTTAGATACCATCTCACCCCAGAAAGAATGGCTATCATAAAGAAACCAACCAACAACAAATGTTGAAGAGGCTGTGGGGAAAAAGGAGCCCTTCTCCACTGCTGGTGGGAATACAGACTGGTGCAACCATTATAGAAAGCAGTGTTGAGACTCCTTAAAAAACTAGAACTGGAAAAAAAAAAAAAAAACTAGAACTGGAAATCCTATTCAATCCAGCTAACCCCCTACTGGGAATTTTCCTTGAAGAACTGAAAACATCATATCATAGTGATATCTGTGCACCTATGTTAATAGCAACACAATTTGTGATAGGCAAATCTTGGAAACAACCAAAATGTCCATCATCTGAAAAATGGTTGAAAAGATGTGGTATTTTTATACAATGAAATATTACTCAGCTATAAAGAATGATAAACTAGAAGACTTCATATATAAGTGGATGTGTCTTGAAGATATACTCATAAATGAAATAAACCAGTCCTACATGTGTAAATGTCAGATAGTCTCCCTAATGTAAGAACTCAAAAGAAGAAATAAAGATGGAAAGGCATGACACAGCTGAATGGAAACCAAGGACTTAAGCATTAAACAACGAAGTGGCTGCAAACAGAAAAGATAGGAAACGTGGCAGGAGCAAAACCATACACTTATATACACAGGATTAATTAGACATTGCCAGTTCTGCCAATAATCCATTGCGATTATGGAATATTGGACTATGTATACAACTACTTTCTCTTAGTTCAATGAGAAGAAATTTTTTGTACCAACATTGATTAGAAAAATTATCATGTCTACATCCTGTGCTCTGTATAAGTACTACGAGGACAACAATATGCATCGTATCAATTATTGAGAATTAGATAATGGTCCTAAGAACCACCAAAATATTTTTCACACTGAGGATAGCAGTGGGTAACACTAAAATTATGCTTGGAATGCCTGCCATTCTGATCTTTTAGATTTGTGCTGCTTCTAATGTAATTTCAGTTACTGCTATACTCTCTCAAGTAAATGATTGGTTTATAAGAGAACAAAAAAGGGTATTAAATGAGAGTAAGAGACTAGGAAAAGTACTGAAGGATTGACAGGCTGCAATTTTGTATATGCTTAGATTTCTAAATTCCTGTGTAAAAATGTATAACTGCTTTTATCACATGCTATAGAGATTTATTAGAATATCAATGATTGATAGATAATACCAATTCCAAGTTAAGTCTAAGATGTTTGATACTCAGAAAGACAGCTCAAGTACCTATGTTATAGAGTAATAGTATCATGAAGCTTCTCTTCTGGAGGGTTAAGAATATAAGTTTATAGACCAAAAATTTGAGAAAAAAAAGGGCTACAAGGATTGCCAATATTTTAGCCCTAGCCCTTCAAGGTCAGTGAGGACTCAGGACATAAGAGAACCTGTGCTGTAACATCCTATAACTCAGTGGTTTCCCAAATTTTCTGTTGAAGAAGATTATGGGGCCACAGAGAAAAGGGATTGATGATATATAGTGTGCCTAAGGAGAGCCACCTAGAGAGAAAACATTCTCTCAAGCTTTCACGGAGAGCATACTGGTCAAGCAATGGCTGTGACTCATGCAGATGGCTAACGCTGACAACAGTTCTGCAAAGCACTGTATGTGGTTTCAAAGTAAATCCTGAAGGGATTTGACTGACCTTGGAAGATACAAAAGTTACATGTTTTGTTATGCAGGTCTTGCTTTAACTTGCCCTTAACCACCCAGCAAAAAAGTGTAACCATGAGGCATAAAACGTAAAGCTAGATTAGTATGCTGAGCTGTAAAAGGCTTAAATCAACAGCTTCCGACACTGCCAGTTCTGCCAATAATCCATTGTGATTATGGAATACTGGACTATGTGTACAACTACTTTCTCTTGGTTCAATGAGAAGTTTTTTGTACCAACAATGATTAGAAAAATTATCATGTCTATATCCTGTGCTCTGTATAACTACTACAGAGGACAACAATATGCATCGTATCAATTGTTGGGAAAGTACTAGTATCGTGTTTCTGAAAATGTCACATTGTTATTTCTTATTAAAAGGAAAAAAAGGGAATTTGCAGCAGCTTAATGCAGACCAAAAAAAAAAAAAAACAACTGATGCATGCTGCCACACAATAAGCCACTGCAGCGTGCTCACCTGTGCTGGGGATCCAGAGAGGACCTGTTGAGCAGAAAAGACCGATGCTAAGGCTTGAGGCTTGAGGCTTGAGGAGGCATTTCACAGGACACAGGGGAAAGGGAACTCCAGGAAATGAGAGAATTTAGTTTAATGCAGGGATGAACCAGTGTGGGGCTATTTGGAAATCCAGCGTGATCTGGGATAGGGATGTAACTCAGCAGCGGAGCACTTGCCGAGGTGTGTGAGGGCAGGGCTTCACTCCTCAGTCCCACAAAGCAAAAAGAAGTAATTTCACAGAGATGAGCTCCCACCGAGAGGTAGAATAACATAGGCGATACAGGCAAAGGCTCGATCGCAGAATATTCTTAGATTTGAATTTTGTTGTATACGTATCAGAGAGACATTTAAAAGGCATTAGTGATTAATCCTTAGCTGATTAATATGACCTGACATCAGTGAGGAAGGTGAACTGAAGCTGGAGCATGATGACAGCCAAGGAGCCGAAAGTCATCTTGTATAGTGGTCCAGATAAATGGTCCTGCCCACAGCCAGGACTGACAGTGACATGGGAGGGCAGGAGACACACCTGGCAATGTTGTGGGATACTGAAAAACCTTAGGACTGACTGGATGGGCAAGAGCAAGAAGAGCCTAGAGCAAGGGAGGTGGGAGGAGGGTAGCTGCCATACTTCCAGGGTTGATGATTGATCCGTGGGTAACGGACTGCGGGAGAAAAAGTGAAGCTGAGAGCAAGGGCTGGGAAGCACCGACTTGGCAGCACGGCGGGGAGTCACGACTGAGAAGTGGGGATTTGCGGTTTACCACATTCTACGGTAGAGCACAAGTCTGAGGAGTGCTGTACAGTGCCTGGTGCCAGATATGACATCGTATCACCCTCAGAGTCCCCTGCATGGGGTAAGTAACAAAGACAGACAAACACTTGGAGGATCAAGTTAAGACACTAACTTCCCACGGAAGTGCAGGGGAGGCAGGAGCGTACGGGCAGGGTCCCTGCTGGCTGCATCTGCCCCCAGCTCCAGCACGGCTGGAAGCCGAGTCTGTACTGAAGCTTGGCACAATGGTTTTCAGCAAGTGATCTGTCCTCTTGAATATGTTCATTAAAATATAAACATAAATCATATTCTCTTACTTTAATAATGGTTAATTAGTGACTTGTGGGAAATCCATCATAAAAATAAGTTCAATATTGGAAATATTATAACTCCAAATGTTCCTGGCAGTGTTAAGGACTAGAAATGACCCCGCGGATCCAACAAGGCCGGAGCAGGAGTTTCCCATCAGAGGTCGTTGCTATAAAGATTCGTTGTGGGAAATGTGGCGAGGTGTGAGGGAAAAAGCCAGTGCAGAGCCGAGAGCGCTCTCTGGTGACAGTCACCTTGGTTCTTTGATGACTGGGCAGAATCACGCATGTAACGTCTTTGCTGAGCACTTGTGTGTAAGCGGCACTGTTCTAGGAACTAGGAATAGCACATCAAACAAAATCAACAGCCATTTTTGCTCTTATGGAGCTTACATTCTTCTGAGGGAGACAGACAAAATTAAGTGATTCATTGTGTTATGCAGTGATGAGTGATAGGAAAGTAGAGGGCGTGGGTGTGGACGCGAAGGTGGCCAGAGGCGGCCTTCCCGAGGAGGCATGAGCGGAGCTTACCCGGGAGAGCGACAGAGCAGAGGGCACAGTGCGCCTCAGATGCCAAGGAGAGAAGGCGTCTGTACACTCTGCAGACAGCAGGGCTGGGCAGACAGCGGGGAGCATGGCACAGCACGGGGAAAGGGGCCCCGGAAGGAGGAGAGGGGAGGAGAGGAGCGGGGGATCCATGCTGGCTGCCTAGGTGAAAGGTCTGCGCGCAAAGGCAGCAGAGGAGAGGTCAGTTAGAGCAACTGCAGCTGGCAATGTCCAGTGAGCTACTGAGGGAGTCCTGCAGAAAGCTACGGGAGAAAGAAGAGGCCGCTAGGATCTGCTGACAAGCCGAACACGGAATGGAAAAGGAGGTCAGCACCGAAGGCCCAGGCGACTGCGGGAAAAGGTTGTTCACTGCAATGGGAGAGGTTGGGAGGGACAGGTGTGGGCGGAGGCAGTCAAAAGCACGAGAGTGACACGTCCTGTTTGCCATGTCTGCTGTGTGGGCACAGAGCCGGGGCCTTGGCGTCTCACGCCGCGCTCAGGTGACAAAAAGACGAACTGGAGATGGTGAAGCTGAACCAGCTGCTCCAAGGAGCTTTGCACAGAGGAATGAGAGAAAGCCTGATGCGGAAGGGGAGCGGGCTCCGCGAGGCTTTCGCGCCACTGCAGTTTTTGATGTTTAACAAACGTCAATTGAAAAGTGCATGAAAACTCTAAGCAGGCAGGTCCTGAAAAGACCAGAACAAGAGAAGGATCCGCAGCCCCGCAGAGCACCCCCAGCCTCGTCTGTGCACACCTTGATGCAGGGGCCTTGCTCCCCACCCGGGCACCACTGGGGTGACCCCAGCACCTAAGTGCCCCTGCAGGGTGAGCCTTTCTCCCCTCAGGTTCTGCCAGGAACCGATCCCGAGGCAGGGACTGAGGGGTAGCCACCACCCCGACTTCAGCATCACGGATTGCTTTTGCTCTACTGGTGTCATCTCAGAGTGCTAGAGGCGGGCCACCTGCCACGCACGCAGCGTGCTTCCTTGGCTCTCGCTTCACTTGCTCAGCATTACACTTGGAAACAACTCGCACTCCCACCTGTAGGGTGGGCGTCACTGCTCACTGTTACCGTGTGTGTGTGTGTGTGTGTGTGTGAGACAATTATTTACCTGCTGTACTGCTGGTGACGTGGACAGTTTCCAGTTTGCTAGAGGAATAATGGTGTGGTCTTCCTCTGCCTTGTGCTGCTGTGACAGAACGCTTGAGAACAGGAATTTCGCTTTCACAAGCCTACAGACCCAGAGGCCCACTATCAAGGCATGGCGCCCGGGGAGGGCCTTCTTGTGCATCCATGATGGGGGAGAAAGGGCAAGAGAAAGCAAGGCCGCCCCCCAGACCCCCATGGGCCGCGAATCCATGCCTGAGGGCCGCGCCTGTGTGACCTACACACCTCCCTGGAGTCCTGCCTGCCAGTACTGTTGTACGGGAGCTAAGGTTCCAACACATGAAGGCTGGAGGTCACATTTGCACCGTAGCAGCTGCTCTGAATATTTTAGCACAAGTCCTTTGGGACATGCAGGCCAGGGAGATAGTATTGCCTGGCAAGCGCAAGGTTCTGAGTTCATTCCCTGGTACCACAAAAAAAAAAAAAAAACAACTTGGGGCTGGGGAGATAGCTCCGTGGCACAAGTGCCTACCTGGCAAGTGCAAGGTCATAAGTTCAAACCCCAGTCCTATAAAAAAAAAAAAAAAAAAAGGAAATGCACGTGTGCATTGCTGCCGGGAGAAAAATTAAAAACAGGTAAACAGAATGAGTGTATGCTGATGGAAATGATCCGGTAGAAAAGGAAAAATTGATAATGCTTGGAGAAGGAAGTTTTGGAGGCTTGTCCTTGAATGGATAAAAATGTGCGGAATGAGGGCTGGCCTGATAGTCAGAAGGCTAAAGCGCCCGCTTAGGCAGAGTGCAGTGACCGGGGTTTGATGCAGGGCATTCCATGCCGGTCCCAGCCCCCGGGGTACCCTGAGAGGATGATTGAGACTAAGCATGGTGGTGTGTTCCTGAAATCCCAGCACTTCAGAGGCTGAAAACAGGAGGATCACTGCAAGTGCTATCTACATAGTGAGACCCTGTATCCTCTGCACTAAATGCAAAAGAAGTGGAGAATGTATGCAGCATGCAAAGGAACAGGAACCTTTTATCCAAAGGAAAAGCTTCTTGGGTACAGATTGAGGTAGACTTGAAGACTTGGTGAGAAGACACTCAAGAAATTCTTTTCTTTATTCTTGTTTTTTGAGACAAAATCTCACTATGTCGCCTAGGCTGGCCTTGAACTCCTGAAGATACGCCTGCCTCAGCCTCCCAAGAACTGGGATTACAGAAACCACCATCACACCCTACAAAGAAATTCTTTTCTAATGCTTTTTCACTCAGAGTAGGGAGGGAGATCTGGCTAAGAGTGAGGAGCGGGAGGAGGTGCCGGAGATGATAAGAGAGGAAGCTTTGGAGGCCAAAATCAAAGGGACTGACTCGTGTTCTGGACCTGGACCGATCGCCCCAGCCCCAGCGAACGTACTCATTATGTACTGCGAACACGTACTAGCAAAAACGTTTAGAAATGCACGTGTAAGAGGGCTACCGACTAATCGTAGAGCGCTGTCTGCCGGGCCCGGAGGCCTCCAAGGCTCGCACCCACGCGTGCAAGGCGATGCCTGGCGCGGGCGGGCTCAGCTGCGCAGCTGCAGGAAGCAAGTGTCGGAGCTAGATTTGACCAGGGCTTTGGCGAGGGCAGGACTGGAGGAGGACACAAAGCTGAGGACAGCCGTCCAGACCCCTCCCGTGAGCGGCCGGCCTGCCGAGTGCTCCCCGCGGGAGCCGCGGCCGCAGTCAAGTCCTGCCGACTTTATCTCCTAAAGCGCTCACCCTTTTTCACCTGGACTAAACCACCGTCATTCTCCTCCTTAGCGGCTCTCATGTGGTTCCTCGCACTGCAGTCAGAAGCGATCTTTTAGAAAACGCCAGGCCGATCCTTTAGCCCCACTGACAACCTCCTGGTGACTTCTGTTGTCTAAATGTGAGCCCCAGGTGTGACTCACAGGGCGTTGGCCTGGACACCTGGCTCTCACTCGGCTCACAGGTCCTTCCTTTTTTTTTTTTTTTTTTTTGGTTTTTTTGAGACAGGGTCTCACTATGCAGCTCAGGCTGGCCTTGAGCTCACTTTTGTAGCCCAGGCTAGTCTTGAACTCACACTGATCCTCCTGCCTCAGCCTCCCAAGTGCTGGGATTACAGGCATGTGCCACTACACTGGGCTCAACAAAGTCAAGGATTTTTTTTTGGCTGGTTCAGGTTCCCTTAAGAGTGGGTCTGGGGATCGAACCACCGTCCCCTGTGCCTGACTGGGGCTGCCCGCACAGGCGCTTACACTACTGAGCTCACCGGAAAGCCTCACCCGTCCTTTCATTTCCCCATGCCAGCCCTGCTGCCCTCTTTGGATTCCTCCAGACCGGGTGCAGGTATCCCTGGAGAGCCCAGGATGGCTCACCAAAAGGAAAGAGCGTCAGAACTTCCATTTGTGTGCTTGTCATCAAATGGAGCAGGCCAGGTGGCTCAGCGGTCTAAGGTGCCTGCTTGGGCAAGCCTTGACCTTGTTCTCCAGGGAGCCCTTTCAGGGGTTCGGGGGGAGGAGAGAGGGGCTCTGCTCTGTTCACACCCCTTGCTGAAACAGTGCCCCAGGCCAGCGGTCCAGAAGCCGCAGGCCCTGTCGAGGCAGTTTGGCCTAAACCGAGCCAAGCTCTGTCTAGGCTGCAGGATCTGCTCCTGCCATGTCCCCACGGGCTTGTGACACATTTTGCTTGGCTTACTCTAGGTTTATAATTCAAATTAGTTGCTGACACTTAACAAATAGAAGCTTTTGCTAAATTTTCAAGTGTCTGACGGCTCTTAAACATAGAAATCATAGCCAGGCATGGTGGTACACACGGGTAATCCAGCACACAGGAGGCTGGGGCAGAAAGATTCTCAGTTTAAGACCAGCCTGAACCCCATAGTGAGTTCAAGGCCAGCCTGAGCCATATAGTGAGACTTCATCTCAAAATCTAAGCATTAAATTTTGTTTATGCTGTGGCCGGCTCAGCCTGCCCTGAGTGTGGGGCTGACACAGCATGTGGTGCCGGGGATCGAACTACAGTCCCTGCAGTTGCATAAGCTTGCCTAAGCAGGCGCTTTAGACCACTCAGCTATCTCACCGGCCCCTCAAAAACTAAAAATTAAATAAATATAAATGCAGGCAAGGCCCAATGGCACAGTCATGTAATTGTAGTGCTTGGGAGGCTGAAGCGGGAAGGATGTAATTGAGTCCTATATAGGTAACCTAGCGAGACTGTGTGTCAAAAACGATAAATAAAAAAGGCTAGGGCTGTGACTGAGTAAATAGGTACGTAAATAAACAAATAAAAATGAATCCAAAAGTCGGCCTTCAGCCCACGGTACTACAGTGATCCTGAGCGGTCACACCTGACGGAGTTAGCAGCCCCTTCCCAGCGGGTCGGTTCACCTCCAGACTCCCAGCAGCCTGCTTTTCTGTCACCACCTGCCCCAAGGGCATTTGAGTTTGCAAGTTCTGGCTTAAAAAATGTTACCAGCAGTGAGACCAGTGTCAGACTCTTCATCCCCTGTGGAGAAGGGAGGTCGGCCTCCCAGATCTCCCCACTTTTCCCTCTCCCCCTCACCACCACCCCGAAGGTCTCGTCTGGGCAGGCTAACTGATATACACCTCCTGGCGTGCTCAGCCATGTTTCTCCCTGCCCCTGAGTAGCCAGCCTAGTCTTTCTATAGTGGGAGTCAGAGTGTGGCTTTCTCCTTTAAAACCTTAAGTTTCCCCATCAGTGAGGAGACAAAGGCTGCATTTGCTGCAGGTACCCCCAGGCTCTGGGCCCCAGGCTGACGTGGACACTCTCCACCCCTCTCCACCCCTCTCCACCCCTCTCCACCCTTCTCCGAGCCTCTATGTCCCAAAAACAAAAACAAACAGTTTAAGGAAATCTTAATCCTAAAGACTGAGAAAGACATGATCATCTATTTGCTAGTGCTGATTGCCAGCTGGCATTGTCCAACTTCCTGCCTCTCTCTGCTCCAGAAGCCTAGAAAGAAATGCTCCCCCTCCCCCATGCTGGGGATTGAACTAAAGGACTTGTCTGTGCATACCCACACTCTACCACTGGGCCACATCCTCAATCTGGGTTTGTTTATTTTTTAAAATATTTTATTTATTTAAAGATCTCTCTTTTTTGTTTTTATGGCCAGCTAAGCCTGCCCTGGGGGTGGGGCTGGTGCAGCATGTGGTGCCAGGGATTGCACCGTGGTCCCTGCAGTTGCCTAAGCTTGCCTAAGCAGGCACTTTAGACCGCTGAGCTATCTTGCCGGCCCCCTGGCTTTGTTTAATACCATAAAAACACTCCTATTTAATATGCCAATAAAACAATACAACCCCTACAGGAGTATTTTCAGGCCAATAACCATTGTGCCAGTGTCAATGAAGGCAGTTTTCCAAGTAGGGTAAATGGGCACCCTGCATCCCTGTTCTGTTTACTTGCCTGGTAACTTCTTTCTTCTCTAGTAGAATGTCTGGCCTAGTGTGAGCCAAAGGAATGTATGCTGTTTTGTTATGGAGTCAAGATCCATTCATTTTCCAACAGGAAGCCCTTTCATTACCCAATCTATCTGTCTGTCTGTCTGTCTGTCTGTCCGTCCGTCCGTCCGTCCGTCCGTCTATCTATCTGTCTGTCTATATTTTCAAGGTTTCAAAAATTTCTTGCTGGCCACCAATGCTGTACACAGAGAAGAGTAAGGCTCCCAATTAAGCACACAGTGTGTCCAGCTGATACGATCAACTTGACCGTGATAAAGAAGGCGTCATCTTGTGAGCCCCAGAGGCTGACTGCTGCAGCTTCCGTGGGTCCCCAAGGTCCCCGTGCACCTCCGCATCATCTGCTCAGGAGCTGAACCTGATTTTTTTTTTTTTTTTTTTTTTTTTTTTTTTTTTTTTTTTTTTTTTTGTCTTTTTGAGACAGGGTCTCACTACGCAGCTCAGGCTGGCCTTGAGCTCACTTTTGTAGCCCAGGCTGATCTCAGACTCGCACTGATCCTCCTGCCTCAGCCTCCCAAGTGCTGGGATTACAGGCGTGCGCCACCACGCTGACTTGGACCTGATTTCTTGACCAGTCTTCATCTGAAACCACTGAGGAATGGGATGGTTTTGCTTTTGCTTCTTGGCCAGGAATCTCTTGATTCTGAAGACAAGGCTAGGCTCGGATGTAAGAACACAGTCAATCTATATTTATTATAGAAAAATGAGATTACCAACAAATAAAACAAAACCTAAAAGAACTACCCTAACTGGTTCCTCAGTTAAAGAATAACTCCTGAAAACATGCTGGTGAATGTGTGAAAAATCCTGTCAGGCTTTTTCTACGCAAATATATACTGTTTTTTTTTTGCTGACATACATTCGCCATGCTCTTGTGCCAATGAATGAAGATCCCCGTCATGACTTTGCTGTGCCACTGTGTTGATGAACTGCCCCACAGCCATCTGTGGTGGGCTACTTCAGCCCTTCCCAGTACCAGAGAAGTCTTCCTACGCATGTGTCTTTTATGTGTCAGATTGTTTCTTGAACATTCATCGCTAAAGTACGATAAAGACTGCCTGGGAGCGTGCGGCCATCTTTAAGAGCTCGACACAGCGCTGAAGTCCGGCCCAGAACTCACAGTCCTCGGTGCTCTCAGCCGCAGCAGAGTCCTGCGCTGCTCTGCACGTCCTCTCCAGCGTTCTGGAACCCGCAGTGCCACTCTGCCATCTTCTCTGCATGCCAGGCACTGACGAAGTCAGGAAAAGCAGGAAGAAGGCAAGGGAGGAAGCCGACATGCACGGGGAACGTGTGGAGATGACGGCCAAGCGGACTGGAGCTCAGGACCCCGAGAACTTGGGCGCCATGGTCATCCTAGCACATGTGTAGTAGAAGAGTGCCTGGCTAGTAGGCTACCTCTGAGTCTGATCTTGGGGGATTCATCTGGAATTAACTAAATAAAAGACAGGAAAAGAGTGATAGAATGGTCCAGAAAAGGAAAGGCCCCCGGTGTGAGTGTCCATTCCTAATAGCTGGCCTGAAGGGTGCGTGGGAAGTTGAGGGTGGCAGACGGGACTTATGGCCAGGGAGGCTGAAGAGATAGGTCAGATCTGATGAAAAAGGGCTCTTGGAGTAAAGAAAGGAACGATGACTTTCCTGGGGAACCAGGTAGAGCTAACAACTGAGCACTCCCTCGGGAGCGGGGAGTTGGCACCAGTCCCATACCAGTCCAGGAAGGAGCGGTCCGGCTCTGAGAACTGCTCTGCCACTCCCATGGGTGGGCTCTGGAGACCTGGGACCCCCCAGCGACATCGCGTGTAGCTCTCCTCACAGCCGTGTGCGGCAGCTGGTAGGGTCCCACTTCACACGGGAGCGTGGACTCCTGTTAAGCAACTGCACCTAGAATTGCCTCGGCTGCCAGGCTCCAAAGCCTGGATGCTCTTCCAGTGCTAAGTACATCTGGCACACTTTTCATTAATTAATTAATTAATTAATTTAATGTATTTATTTTCTCTCTCCAGAAAAAGTTGCCATTAAGATACTGGACAAGACCAAGTTAGACCAGAAAACCCAAAGGCTACTATCCCGTGAAATCTCCAGCATGGAAAAACTCCACCATCCCAACATCATCCGCCTTTACGAAGTTGTGGAGACGCTGTCCAAGCTGCACCTGGTGATGGAGTACGCCGGGGGCGGGGAGCTCTTCGGGAAAATCAGCACGGAGGGGCGGCTCTCCGAGGCAGAAAGCAAGCTCATCTTCTCCCAGATCGTGTCGGCGGTGAAGCACATGGTGAGCACGTGACGATGTCCTCTGCCACTCCACTCTGTCACCTAAGGACCCCCACGGGCTCTGGTTCTGTGGGGCAGCTAGTGGAGTCCACGGGCCAGAGGTCTGGCCCGGATGATGCTCCTTGCCTCCCAAGCAATACCCAGGGATCGCCAGTCGCACTAGAAGTCGCCAGGTCACTTCTGGCAGCCATCTCCTCCCTGCCACAGGCTCCTTGCTGTGTCTTAGCCTTCCTAACTCGTGTAGGTCTTCCCCTGGTGACACGTCTCACTGCAGGTCCTGGTTGCATTTCATGACTGCTTGTCCGTCCATCTGTCTGTCTGTCTGTCTGTCTGTCTGTCTGTCTGTCTGTCTGTCTCTATTGCTACTGTCACTGTCCCCCTCTGAAACTTGTTTTTTCAGTCCTGCGTTGGCTGGGCCTGAGCTTTCCTGCCCTCATGAGGTCTCCTAACGCCTCCTCCACTGTGCTCTGCACGTGGTGCTTGATCCCGTCCTTCCTCTGTGGTCTCTGACCCTGTCCTGATGCGCCTGCATTGCCGAGGCACACTCCCTCTGTTCCCCAGGAGCGACAGGCTTTTCGTGCCCGCCCTGTCATCAGCCCTGTTGGGGTGGGGCTTCACTTGCTCCTTCGGTTAACCTGGTGGGCGTGGGGGACAGAAGGCAGCAGCGGTAGGGTGCAGCTGAGGATCCTTCACAGCCCTAAGCCCCGACTCTCTCCGTCATCTGGCCTCCCAAACCAGCAAAGGCTCATCACAGACAGAGAGTCACAGTACGCTTGGTTTGTCTGTGTGCCGGGACCACGCCGAGACCGCTGGCACAAAGCCCGTGCAGTTCTCACAGAGGCCACGCCAGGGGCCCATTTTACAAAGGAGACAGACATCCATGTGTCA
>PVKN010030789.1:0-12644 GCA_004027915.1 Capromys pilorides
ATTTTGTTTATTTATTTATTTGTTTGCTTGTTGTGTTTGTTTGTTTTTCTTTATTTATTCATTTTGTGGCTGGCTCAGCCTGCCCTGGTGGTGGCGCTGGCGCAGCATGTGGTGCCGGGGATCGAACTGCAGTCCCTGCAGTTGCCTGAGCTCTCCTAAGCAGGCGCTTTAGACCACTGAACCATCTCGCCGGCCCCTGTAGTCCTAATTTTTTGAGAGACTGTGGCAGGATGACCATTTGAGCCAAGGAGTTAAAAGCAAGCCTAGGTGATATAATGGGACTACACCTCTGGAAAAAAGAAAAAGAAAGATTTCTAAAATGTCTTTGGGGTCATTCACTCTCCTATTGCCTTAACAAATGGCAGTTAGTTTCCTTCTAGCCATATTGATTTCTTAAAAATTTTCTTATCACTTTGATACAATCTAAATTTCCTCTCCTAAAAATGATTTTATTCTCTACCAGTTGAAAATTCTTCAAGTTTCAGGCTGGCAAGGTAGCTCAGTGGATTAAGCACCTGCTTTGGCAAGCACAGGTTCAATCCCCTGTCCTAAATGCCATGCCGGCCCTCACCCCTGGGGTGTGCTGAGCCTGAGACTGAGTCTGGGCATGGTGGTGCATGCCTGTAATCCCAGCCCTGGGGAGGCTGAAAACAGGAGGATCATGGGGAGTCTGAGCTCTGTAGTGAGACCTTGTACCAAATACATAAAGAAAAAAAAAAAAATCTTCAAATTCCTAAATTCTGATTCATTTATTATAAAGTCTAATTTACATCATTTTTCTCTCATTTTACTATATGTCCAATTAGAAGAATCTAGATAAGAAGGCTGGCCAAATAGCTCAGCAGATTAAAGCTCCTGCACGCAGGCACAGAGCCAGGAGTTAAATCCCCAGGCCTGCCTTGCCAGTCCCACCCCCGGGGTGTGCTGAGACAGACTGGGTGTGGTGGTGCACGCCTGTAATCCCAGCTCTTGGGAGGCTGTAAACAGGTGGATCACTACAAGTCTGATCTAGTAGTGAGACCCTGAACACCCTGTAGACCCTTCCCTAAAATACAAAAACAAAAAAAAAAACAATATCGTTCCTTCAATTCTCATTCCTCCACCCCACTCTATTTGTGGAAACCTTACTAGTATTATAGTAACAAACCTTAACAAAATCTAGTTCAGCAGACTAAGTCCCTGTTTAGGCAAGCTCATGGACTGGGGTTTGATCCTCAGCACCACATGCTGTGCAGCCCTGTCCCTGGGTGCACTGAGCCAGCCACCAAGACCAGGTATGGTGGCGCATGCCTGTAATCACAGCACTGGGGAGGCTGAAAGCAGCGGCCTCACTACAAGTCCAAGTTGCGTAATGAGACCTTGTACTAAACACATAAAAAACAAAAAAACATAATCTAGGATTTTTCTAGCTTGATCCTCCTAATTCTGTCAACCTCTATTATTTTTTCTGTTAAAAAATACCAGAAGAATGCCTCCACATTTTCCTGGTGTTTATGTTTGTTTTGTTTTGTTTCTTTTTATCAAAATCCTGCTCCCGGTATTAATTTCTTATTTTAGTCCATCTTATGCTATGATAATAAAATGCTCCTGACTGGGGAATTTGCAATGAACAGACTTCCCCAAGTCATCATAGGACCTGACAAAATGCCATAAAAGTACTCAATAATATTTGTTCAGGGGCTGGGAATGTGGTTTAATGGCAGTGTGCTTGCCTACCATGTATGAAACCCTGAGTTTGATCTCCAAAGCCACAAAAAGAACACATTTTGTTTAATGAAAGAATGGTTAAATTGGTTAATTAGACATCTAATTATCTAAAATTACCTAAAAGATCAGAAATAAATAAGGATGATACCTAAACCTAAGTATATTCTAGGTGAAGTGAGCAAGAAAAATTTAGTAACTATATCATTTTTAAACTACCTGACCTTTTAGAACTAACAGCTGAGGACAGGAATTCTCCATTCTGCCTCTCCATGTATCATACTAAAATCTTTACTATCTACTTAGCATTGACGTTCTTCAATTTTATTCAGAATGATTATGGATAAGCACAAAGCTTGACATTAAGTATCATTTGATAGACCCACTGCATGACTGTACCATGTGTCACTTAGCTACATTTCCCTGTCCCATTCTCTTGGCTCTTGGGAAATCTACCCAGTGGCTGTGGAAATTGGCAGAGGTAAGAGAAAATTCAGAGATGGATACTTTATGTCCAGGAATTTTCAGAAGCTATAGCTAACTTCTGATTTTAGATTTGGTGGGTTTTGTTTTTCTTCCTTGTTTCTCTTCTTTATTTAAGAGTCATAGCTTAAATTTTAAATTTTAAAGTTTACTGCACCATAGAAGATGCAGAACAGAAACGTGTTCAACTGGAATAGTGTCCTTTGGCATTGATGAGACCACACCTTAGTTGTCAAAGGCTCTGCTTCTGGGAAATTCTGACAACTCCCCATCTCACACTTCAGCTTGCAGCCCTGTCAAGTTAAACAATACGTTATCTTACACCAGAGACCTGAATTTAAATGAGTTATAACTGACTTTTATGTAGGTCACCAAGGTACATGAAAAAGAAAATAGGTGGACATGAGGAAAAAAGAATTACTTCTTTCTATATAAATCCGAAGTATAATTATCATTCTGAGTTGATGAATACATTAATACCAAACCTATGTGTACAAAGCCAAGTTAACTTATGGCAACTTTTTTTTTTTTTTTTTTTTTTTTGGTACTGGGGATCAAACTTAGCATTTGCTAGGCAGGCACTTAAGCTACAGAGCTCTCTTCCCAGGCCAAATGGTAACATCCTATTGACCTAATTTATTTATTTATTTATTTATTTATTTTAAATTTTATTTATTTATTTGTTTGCTTGTTGTGTTTGTTTGTTTCTTTATTTTATTTATTTTGTGGCTGGCTCAGCCTGCCCTGGTGGTGGGGGGCTGGCGCAGCATGTGGTGCCGGGGATCGAACTGCAGTCCCTGCAGTTGCCTGAGCTTTCCTAAGCAGGCGCTTTAGACCACTGAACCATCTCGCCGGCCCCAACCTAATTTATTTTTCTTTAAAACATGAGCTTTAATGTGTCTGTTGGAAGGCTGGGATATAGCTCAGGGGTGCAGCTCAGGATCTGGGCTTCATGCACAGCATTGCCAAAAGAGAAAGAAAACAAACAAATCTATGGCTAATTTGTTACAGTAATAACTACATGAATAAAAGTGATTGCTTCCTTAGATATTTTTCTTAGGATAAGCTTAGATTCCTTCTAAGTCAAAGTAATGTTAAATATAAAATAGGTCACAGAGATATTAAAGTGAATAGAAGCAGTTTTTTGGGTGTGCTCTGGGTGTGAAACTGAGTAAACAATGCTGTCACATTACTATTCAGAGTAGATAAGAATTAGTCACGAACAATTAAACTAATAAAGTATTCTAAATTTTAATCATCCAAGACAAATAATTCATTTCCTTTCACCCAAAATGATGATGATGTCTTTCATGTTTGGCTATCCTTCATTTCAAAATATTTAATAACCATAAACAGTATGCCCAAGATATATATGATTTCTATGTTAGAAATGAATTGGAAGTCACTTCAAAATGTGTTGAGAGGTCCGAGGAGTTAGCTTGGTAGTTTAAGCAGCTGCCTGGCTAGTGTAAGGATTTGGGTTTGATCCCTGGTACCACATGTTGTGCTGGTCCGATGCTGAGCTGGCAATTGAACTGGGTATGGTAGCACACACCTGTAATCCCAGTGCTGGGCAGGCTAAGACAGGAGGACCACTGTGAGTCTGAGCTGCATAGTAAGACCTTGTATAAATAAATAAATTAATTAATTAATTAATAAAATAATAAACAAATGTGTTGTAAACCAGGCATGGTGGCATACACCTGTAATCCCAGCACTTGAGAGGCTGAGGCAGGAAGAACACTGTGAATTTGAGACCACCACGTGCTACAAAGTAAGCTCAGCCTGAACTACATAATGAAACCCTGTCTTGAAAAAGACAAAAAAAAAATGTTGTGATATGGGGCTGAGGGTGTAGCTCAGTGGTAGATATTAGCCTATCATGAATGAGGCCTGGATTTTATTTCAAGCATCACCACGAAAGGCAAGGGAGTATGTATATTGTGATATGATTAGATACCAAGTGCTCATAATTATCTTAGATGTGCCCATAAAAATGTTATCTACTTTACCACAGATAACAATATTGATCATCACTTCTTTAAATTTTTCTAATTCTTACATCTGTAGACTACAATTCATTACTTCAGTTTATGTGTAAATGTATGAAATTTATAAATCCCTAACTTCTGTGTATTTTATATATGGTCCTTTGAAGGGTCCTTCACTAAGTCACTTGTTCAAATTCTAGGTCTCTGAGTTCATATTATCAAGCAAAAGAATCTGATTAGGATAGGTATTTGGACCGGCACCAACCCGTTATGGCCTGGAAGACAAAGTCTACAAGTAAAAGTAGGAGGGCTCTGTGTTTCGTGAACTCTGGATAGAGTAGATTCTTGAGTAGGGAGGGGAATAATAATCATATTAATAGTAATAATAATTTTTAAAAGACAGCGTTTGGGCAACTCTTTAGGGATACCTCCTATCTCTGAGGAGCTATTCCTATTTCCCATTCCTTTTCCCCAATAAATTTTCATACTCTTAAAAACAAGACAAGATTTGGAATGTATGCAAGCATATATTAGTATATTAATAACTAGAATACTCAGGATTTTAAGCACCCACTTACCAAGAACCTAACAACTCCAGTGTCCAGAATAAGTGGATGTTTGAGTGATCAACTAAAACTTGTCACTAAGATGACAATTTTTTCTCTTTCATTCCACATAAGGGTTTTGATAGAAACCATTTTGGATAATGACAGTTTATTGCTCCAATTATTTGTTATCTTATTCAAACAAGAAGAGTACAGAATGAATCAAAAACAATTCTTTAATACTTTAGTTGTAGTTCCCTAAATGTAATACTGTTCTATGTTAATTTTTAAAAACCAGTCATATTTCACTTATGATTTTTTTTTCTTTATGATGCAGGGAGAAAAAACTGATCTGGGGTGGATGACCTTTAATAGGGAACCTCCAAATCATATAGGGAAAACCAATCTCCAACCTGAAAAGTACCTGAGATGAGTTTGTGTTCTCTAAGACCAAAGAATGAATTTTAGGAACAAACAGAGGTAATGAGTGGAACATACTTATTGAGGGAAAGAAAGCTCCTGTCCAAGAGAGAAAGAGAGACAGGAGGGGGGTCCCAAATGGCTGTCCCCTCACTTGTGACTTTTAAAGTATGTAGCCATTACTTGCTTTTATTTTATTTTTATGTATTTGATACAGGGCAGAGTCGTAGTGATCCTCCTGTTCTCAGCCTTCCCAGTGCTGGGATTACAGGTGTGCACCACCACAGCCAATCTCAGTGGCCAGCTCAGGGCACTGGGGGTGGAGGGAGGCCAACTTGGTCTGTCGTGCAGGGATGGAGCCCCAGCCCCTGTGCTTGCCTAAGCAGGTGCTTAGTCTGCTGAGTTTTCTCACCAGCAACTTGCTTTTATTGTTATATGCAGCACTGACAACTTGGTTTTGCAAACTTTCACATAAAACATTATCTGTTCAGCTTATCACATTGCCCAGGAAGAATTTAGATATTGCCTGAGACTGGGGATGGAATTCTCAGTTCTAAATAATCAGACTAGGAATATAACTTGGCAGTAGAGAGCTTGCCTAGCATGTACCACATAGCAGACTCTGAGTCTGACCACCAGCATTACCGAAACAAGAAACGGAACTGCAACAACACTTTGCTCTATTGTCTTTAAGCTTTCGATGCCATGCGCTGTGCAAAACTCCAGTGTTTGATGGTCTTTTCTCCTTTGTGACTTTTTTCTTCTCTCTCTATGGAAGTCTTTACAAATCTTTATGCAAATTATTATGAAACTTCACAATAAGTGAAACCTTGGTTCATGAATGCTTCTGTTTGTGAATAACTCAGTTTGCAAGCAAAATTGTGCTGTCTGAGAACTCTGCACTGAGTGACAAATCTAATAGTATCACAGATTGTGATGGAACAGCCAGTTGCTTATGCTGCTCATGCATTCATTCAGCAGGCACTTAGAGGTTAAATATTCCAACCCCCTCCTCCCATAAGTGTAGCCTTAACTAACAAGAGGTAATCGAGCTCTTTTGCTCGAACTGAGCAGGACTGGATGACTGATTTTGGGGTGCCCCAGGAATGTTATTGGAATCAGACAGGCAAGCAGGCAGGCAGGCAGACCAACTGACTGACTGACCACATCCGCCTTCCTTTGGGGTCCAATGTGAGCTGCTCAAGCAGGGAGCCAGGAATCTCCCTCCAGACTTCCAAGGGGAGTCAAAAAACCTCCAGGGTGCACCTTCCTGTAGGGATCTGGGGAGGTCCTTCCTCCATCTGCAAAGGCCATGACTGGTGGTCTAAGAGGTCAGCATAGTTGGTTTTCCTGGCCAATGCACAAGATGCAACAGCAAGCAGAAACACTGCAGCAATGTCTAGGATTTGAAGGCAGATTTATTTATATCAACAGGCACTGATGGGAATCATTCCCAGAAAATCTGGCCCTACTCTCTGGTGATCTAAGGCTTATATGGGATAAACAGGCGGAAATACAGAGGCAGAATGGCTTGTCAATTGGGTATTGGTTTATATAGTACACATCACAGTGACCAGCTATGTCATAGTGACCAGCCATTTCTAAGCAACAGAAGCACGTGGATCTGGAACAGGAACTATTACCTGGGCAACTAAGAAACTGAAATATACTGGCTGTGAGGGAGCATTTTCTGCTAATGCCAAAAGTTTGTTTGAAAGTGAGGAGGGAAAAATTGGCTCTGTGAGGCAAATTTGGGATCAGCAAAGAGAGGAAAAGAGAAAAGCAAAAAATAAATGTACATCTTGGTCTGGAAGACATAGGATGGGCTACAATGAAAAAGACACAATGGCAGGAGTGAGAAATATTGGATGAGATGGCTGACTGGGCCTCCACCTGTGGTTCTGTGGTGATTAACATATGGCTAAACAGAGGCCTCACACCTTGCTTAGCTAAGTTGAGCCTAAATTCTCACAAGGTGCATGACCAGGCAAGCATCTGAACGGTCTCACTTTGAGGGATAACCAACCTTTGTTGCATTATTGTCCGAGAGCACACACAAACACCATAAGGAGCTAGAACGGTAACTAGAACCTACAGTCAGGGACTTTTTTGGAGTTAAAAATGAAACCAAACTGGGTAGATTCTGGAGCCTGCCATGCCTGTCTTCCCAGCCAGTCTAAGCCATGCCTTGTCTCTTATCTCACTCACACAGAGGACTGATATATCTAGGCTATATAGGAAACTCAAAAAATTAAAAGACTCCTCAAAGTAAAAGACCCAATTAAAAAAAAATGGGCAGGGCTGGCCAGATAGCTCAGCAGATTAAAGTACCGGCTTAGGCAGACACAGGGACTAGGGTTAGATCCCAGGCCTCCTGGGCCTGCTGTGCTGGCCCCACCCCTGGGTTACCCTGAGATGGTGACTGAGACTGGGTGTGGTGGCATGCTACCAATATGATTTCAACTGACTCTCCAAATTCCTCAAAATATAACAGTTGGCTCTTTTGAAAGGAAGAAGCTTCAACACACGATAATTTTAGTTACTGATTAATTGATTGTCTTTTTCAGACAGGGTGTCCCTATGTAGCACAGGCTGACCTTGAGTACACTTTATAGCCCAGGATGGCCTTGAACTCACTGTGATCCTCATGTCTCAGCCTCTCCCATGCTGGGATAATAGGTGTGTGCTGAATTTTTAAAAATTCAGTCTAAAAGTATGCGAAGGCTGGACACAGGGGTTCATGCCTATAATGCTAGCTAGCACTCAGGAGGCAAGCCTGTAATCCCATCACTTGGGAAGCAGAGGCAAGAGGATCACTGTGAGTTGGAGGACAGCCTAGGCTACATAGTGAGTTCAAAGGTAGCCTGAATTGCATAGTGAAACCCTGTCTCAAAAAGAAAGAAAGAAAAATAGTAATATGTATTTATTTGTACTGGTCATTAAACCCCAGGCCTTGGTACACATCTCTGGAGCACCACCTCACCTGTTCAGTAACAGCTGGCCCCCAGGCTTTATTTTTTTGTTTGTTTTGGTTTTGGTTTTGAGGCAAAGTCTCACTAACTTCCTTAGCTGTGCAGACTAGGTTTGAATTTGCAATCTTCTTGCCTTGGCCTCCCAGAATGCTAGGATTACAGGTCTGTACCCTGCTCAGTAAAATGTCTGAGCAAAAATTGACTAATTTAGTAATAAGTACAAGAGATTTTCAGTTTCAACATAATGTTGCTTAAGAAAAATAACATTCTATAAGGGACCAATCTAGTTCATAGGCACTATTTAAATTATCCTATATCAAATTACCAAAGACTTACCTTGCCAAGAGTCTTGGCACTTTTATAGTAACTTAAATTACATTGGGAAAAAAACATAATAGTAATTGAAATGCAACTAATTATAAGCAATTATAAGCCAAATTATGCTTATACCACAATTAGTGTTTGAGGTGGTTTAGTAGACAGATTCTTCATTACAATAAGCAACCATCAAATAAATGAATAGCTTGTAAAAGAGAAATATTCCTTTTATCTTTATTCCAAGTATAACCGCTTCCTCTTTTTGTATTAAAATGAACATTATCTTTCATCCCAATCCCCCGTTTGAGTTGAATGCTTTTAAAAACACGAGAAATGAATTATATGTACTAACTCACGATATAGCTTCTACCAACAGGTTTCATGGAGACGCACCGAGTCCATGTTTTTGAAAGACAAGTACTACCCTGCAGGTTATATCTACAGTGCAGACGCCAGCCATTTCTTTTCTTGCTAACATTATCTATTTCACATTAAGGAAAGTTTTCCCTTTTTTTTTCCTCCTACGGATAACAGGGAAAAGCCATTTTGTCTTGTAACAATGGTCTTTCTTTATATTGGGTTGGGTTTTTTCTCCAGGATTTCAGAGTAAATCATAACTTTGTTACCACAATTTGGCCACTGTAGATTAAACTGATTGCAACTTTTATACTTTATACTAGTAGTAAAATGTTAGATTCATAAGTCTTGAAATGACTACTAGTAATAGCTCTGGAATCCCTGTTGTATTAATTTCCATGTAAATCCTGCCTAACAGAAACGAGATAGCACTGTAAATTTGGGGGATGGAAGGAACCCCTTTCAATGAGCTCGTCAATTTAAAACAATTCAAAGAAAATATCAAAGGACTTCAGATTACGTTATTAACAAGTCTAGTTTCTAGAATTAGTTTCACAGAACAGGTTCCCACCCCTTGAACTAATGGAGCGCGGGGCTGCCAGTGCTTCGGGGCGGCTGCTGAGCTCAGCCAATTCCCGGCTCGGTGAGCAGCATGGTGGGAGGTAAGCAGAGCCGGAGCCCTCCCAGGCCCGGCGCCACGTTGCTTTCCCTTTTGAAACAGGGAGTCAACGCTTCTGGCTATTGTGTAAACGAGAAGTGCGTCCGTGGGCACATCAGATAACGCGGGAGTGCAGTTAAAGTGCTGTCTAATTCGACCCCAGCAACATGTACGTCACGGATAAATGGAGTTTTAATGCCTGGCTGCGTTCGCCGCGGGGAAACACTTCTAAGAACGGCCAAGTCCCTCAGCAGTCGCGGAGAACAGCACAGGATCAGGACCACCACGCCGACCCAGTCCGGCCACAGCCCGCGCCGAAAGCCAGCCAACACCACTAAGGACGCACCCAGGTTCCCCAGCCAGTTGTTCTCTGCGGCGCTACACAGCTTCTCCTCGCTCGCTTCCCGCTCTCCCCACCCACTCAGATTCAACCCCAGGCTTCTAGTCCCCAGCCGGACACCACAGCGCCGTCTCCCGCTCAGGGGACAGCAGTAGCTCCATCCGCACCGCAGCGGGTAGTTCCCTGTGCTCCCCGTAGGCCTACCGCCAGCCAGTCGCCATTCGGCAAAGGTTGATTGACAGTAGGATGGCCCTATGGGTCTTGAAGGGGCGGAACCATACGTCACTTCCTGTTCTTTCGCCTAGACACGGTATATAAGGCGCAGCGCTCACGTAGAATCCTCGCTTACACAGTATGGCCGGCGACATTAGCTAGCGCTCGCTCTACTCTCTTTAACGGGGAAGCAGCGGACTACAAGAGACTGAACTGTATCTGCCTCTATTTCCAACAGACTCACGTTCAACTTTCGCTCACAAAAAGCCGGGAAAATTTTATTAATCGTTTTTTTAAAAAGTTAATATAAAATTATAGCAAAAAAAAAAAAAAAAAAGGAACCTGAACTTTGTAGCAACACAGCTGGAACAATCCGCAGCGGCGGCGGCGGCGGCGGCGGCGGCGGCGGGAGAAGAGATTTAATTTAGTTGATTTTCTGTGGTTGTTGGTTGTTCGCTAGTCTCACGGTGATGGAAGCTGCACATTTTTTCGAAGGGACCGAGAAGCTGCTGGAGGTTTGGTTCTCCCGTCAGCAACCTGACGCCAACCAGGGATCTGGGGATCTTCGCACTATCCCGAGGTAGGTGGGTGCCCGGGACTCCCGGGACAGAGCTGGGCCTGAGGGTCGCCGCCCCTGCGGGCGCCGCACTCAAGAGTCGGCCGGCTCAGCCTTCGCATGTGGGCGGCCGTGGAGGATGCGGTCCTGGGCGAGCGGCAGGCAGCGTCCGCCCGGGCTGGAGGCCGCCGATGCCGGGCGGTTGTGCCCTGGGGGAGGGGAGTCAGGCCCAGCCGCGTGCTCAGGTAGCGTCCCCGGCGGGCGGCGCCTCCCGCCCGACTCGGCGGCCGGGGCCCCTGGGTGGGGACCGCGCGCTTCCCTCCGGCAGGTGTGGCCCGGCGGGCTTAGTCAGGCGCTAATTCGGGCGTGCCCGTCGCGGGAAGGGGGAGCGACGGGACGCGCAGGCGGGCGCGGAGCGGGGTCCTGCGGCCCGGGGAGGGGCTGGCGAGCAGGCCTCCCGCCGCCGCCGCCGAGGCGGGCAGCGCGTGGTGCCGGGGCGGTGCGAATTGGGCGGGAGCAGCTGTGTCGCAGTGCCGGGGCCGCCCGGACGCGCTCTGCGCCAGGCGTTTTTGGGGGGTGGGCGGACCTTACGTTCCTGCCGAGGTTTACCTCTGAATCTTGACCTTGGGTTGTGTAACCTGTTACGGAGTCGGGGGATCCAGGGAGTGTGTGCAGCCGGCCGCAGAAGCGCAGGGTGCGGTGAGGTCGGCCTGTGCTCAACGGACAGAGGCCCAGCACATGGTACCCTTAATCCTTGAGCTGGACCGGGTGATCGCGGCCGGCCGGCCGCCCGCCGCGCGCGCGGGAGCTTCGTCGATCGCGCCAGGGAACCTTTTAGTGGCCTTGCGCTGGGCATCTAAAGGCCTGAGAAGCACTGGCGGTACTGAGGATGCCTGGGCCCTGTTGCGGCGGCGACAACCATCAGTAGCTACCCCTTGTCTGCTTCGGTCTCCTGGATTTCCCCCGGCTCCCTAGCTCACTAGTGCGGCGAGGTTGGCGGAGGGCGCGGCTAGGAGCCCGCTTCATTAAGAGGCGGTGACCAATGAGCTTCGAGGCTCTACCGAGAAGCCTGGCCCCAGGCTGTGAGCCAATGGCCCTTTTAGGAATGTTGGTTGTCTGTGGAGCCGACCCTTGACAAAAGCAACTGGCGGTGAGAATTCAGTCGGCCACGTGCTCCCGAGACTTTAAGGCACATTGGGAAACGCAGTTCCTATTCAATTCTTGCCTTGTAGGGAAAAACCCTCGTAGTAGCAAAAATGTAGCAAGCCTCATTCTTTCAAGTTTTCATCCGGCATTTAGGATGTTTTAACATGATGCCTTCAATGTGCCAGGCTGAGTTTTTACTTTTATACATAATAAGCAGTTACATTTTTTCATAATAGCCATGGGGAAGCTTAATACTTTTTAACCCTAAGGAACTAGTCTTCTGTTTTTAAAAGGAAAATTTTGAAAATCTGGGCTGAGGAGACAGCTCAGGGGAATAAGTGCTTGCCTGGCAAGGGCAAGGTCTGAGTTCAGTTCCTGGTGCCACACACACAAATTTGAAAACCTGAAAGTCTTTATTCGTTTTTGCTTTACAACCTGCCCTAGTGTCCTTTAAAAACGTAAATAGGCTGTAAAAGTTATGGTTAAAAGGCAGATTAACAGATTTAGGTAACGAGCAGATCTGTTTATAAAGCATGCTAAGCATAAATGTGCAAAAACAATAAAGACTGCAGAGCTTAGCTAACCAAAGAAACATTACAGATGCCAAAGATAGAGAAAAGTACCTATAAAAATACTTTTCCAAAACTGATGCAGGAAGAAATGGAAAACCTAACACAGTCATAGCAATTACATATTATTAATCATCACAAAAATTCAAGGCCCAGATTATTTCACCTGAAATGTAAGCATTCAAAGAAGAAATCATTAGGATCACAGTATTTTCTTCCAAGAAATAGAAGTCCACAGATCTTAATGTGGTTAACATAACTTTGGCATCAAAACTTGATAAGAGGTCTAAAGAAGCCGAAGCAGAAGGATAGCCAGTTGAGGCCAGCCTGAACTACCTAATGAAATACTGTCTCAAAAAAAAAAAAAAAAAA
>PVKN010030790.1:0-12643 GCA_004027915.1 Capromys pilorides
CATCATAAATTTGTACCTGTACATAATATTTTAATTTTGTTTTATTCTTCTCCCCAATCCTTCTTCTGCTTCCCATTTACAAAGCTTTGTTTTCATTTTTCCCCTTCTAGTTTCTCTTTTTAAAAAAAATCCCTTTACGTTGCATTGCTAACCAGCTAAACTCTTGCTTCCACAGGATGATAGCTAATCAGAAGCCTGTCTGGGCTGTATATCTACAGGTTAGGGAGGTGGGTACTTGTCTTTGCCACAGGGCAGGATGCAAACGTGTTTGCCCAGCTCTGTTGGAGTCATGGTGTCGTTGCAAGATAACTTCTCCTAACTAGGATACTGAGTTGCTGTTGAATTTAGAGGATTGTTTTGGTTGGTCTCTGGCAGCCTGTCCAGGTAATTCTGGTTAATTCTTTTGCTGGCTAGGTATGTCTTCTGTTAGGTATACTCTGACCAGCTACCTTTCCTTATCTGGGTCAATTTATTGCGCGCATCTTGTTCTTGATTGGGGTTCTTTGAAATACATTTTTCTTTACCTTATGTCATCTTGGTACAGTGTTCTTTAAACTCCTGGTTATTTTTCTGTAGAAACTGAATAAAAAATTCCTTATATGCATCCACTTGTATTTTCTTTATGCATTTTCTATTATAAAGGTAGCTGTATTAACTGGCACAATACCCTGTTGTAGCCCATTACTGGAGTGTAGCCTGCTTAATCCTTTCTTGCTTTTTAAACTGTAGGACTGTAATGAATTAAATCATTTTTGACTCTTTGTGATAAAGATATTTAAGGGTCAGGGTGGCATAGTTCTACAAAAGCACATTAACGTCTCCTTAGAATTGAAGTATTTGTGTAGATTCATCTTTCTGAATGAAGGGAAATGGAAATACTTGGGGTCCTCTTCCTGCCACCTAGGCTTCCAGTTTGTGCCATTCCTCTTTAGCAGCATTCACTATTGACAGGAAATGAGTACCAGTATCACAGAGGTAAACCAGCAATTAGGTTCATTCATGCCTCGTTCATTCAATGCTCAGGTAATTTCTTTAGCACCTCTATAGCACTTAAATATTTTTCAGCACTGTATTACTTACCAAAGATATTCAGAGATGTTTCTGAAGCTGAATGGGAATGGTGGGTGGGTGAATGAGGATAAAATACAAATAACCATTACAGGGTAGAATACAAGTGATTTGGGAAGGATATAAAGTATGCACAAGAAATCTAGAGGAAGAGAGAAGTATGAAGGTTGGAGAATTGCATAGCTTTGTACTGCTGTCGCTGGTGCTCATGATAAATAGCATATAACATTTTGCATGTTGACCCTTTGCCAGGCACCAAGCCAAGAACTTTACCTGTGCTATTTGTTTGCTTTCAAAGTCAAAGCCGTATAAGGTGAAGGTTTTAGTATCTTTATTTTGCATGTTAGGAAACTCGAGGTTGAAAACTTTAAGACACTTGCACAAGGTCAAACAGCTGACAGCTGGAACTCTTGGGAATAGAACCCAGGCCTAGCCTGAAAGCTGTACTTGTAACCAGTGTATCTTACTGTTGGAATTCACTTGATTTTTCAATTTGCTGCTTTATCTGGGTTACCAGTTCTTTCAGTTAAAAAGTGTGGTGAAATGAATGTTTTGAGTAATTTGTGTTGTGCTGAATGCTTACTGCTATTTCATGCTATACACTTAATTACTTGTGTGTGCTTATTGCTTAATTACGTAAAATGCAGTAGTCCTTTTATCATTTTTCTGCAAAACTGTCACTTATTTACTGACTTAAGCAGATGAAAAAATTAAAGAAGGATGCTAACTTTTTATTTTGATGGCTATACTTCTTTTTAGTAATGTTTTCTTTATGAGTGCATTGATACCTTATTGGTCCAAGCGTGGGTCTGGTCAGAATGCAACTATTTAGCGTGAGAGCACCAAACATCTGTCATGGTGCAGCATCTTTTCCAGGCCCCAGAAAGACATCTGGGCACAGTATTTGGGTGTAAGAAAAATGGTTCTTGTTGATCATGTTGTCACAGGATCATACATCAAGCAGAGCTATGGGCTGTATGTCTCTGCCATTTGCTTTCTGATTGTTTTTCACCCTGAGTTGATGGTGAAGAAAATGATTAGCTTGGGTGCCACGGGCTGTTTCTAACTATATGGTTAGTTTTCTAAGGGATCAAGTTTAAATTTTTAAATTTTTCTTGTATTGGTGAAAGTGACTTAAATGGTTGATGTTTGGCCAAGCTGTAAGCGAGGTGGGGGTCTTCTCTGTTCATACTTTATCATGTGATTCCCATGCCAGGTGCTAAACTATCAGAGGCACACTTGCCTGTAAATTGATTATACTTGATAGGAATCATGTATGATGAATTTAAGGGGGGGAATAGTATATGGTAGTTTTTGCCAATAAGATTGCTCTGCTGTGATTGATGAGAAGTAGAGTTTCATATTTATCAGATATAATCTGCATTCTTGGCTGTGTTAGAGGTACGCTACATTTCTTTTAATTCTTAAAAGCTTAAAACTTTCTTGTCTGTCGCTTCACAACTCCCCACCAGTGTAACAGTAGTAGCGTATGGCAAAATGATGGATCTTAAAGGGGAGTGCCACATTCAAGTAAATATGATGACTCTGTTGCGTGTTATTACTTTGTTCTAATCCCCCTTTTTCTCTGTTCCTGTTGACTTGGGAGATTGCTCAGCATATTTGAAACACTTGAGTTCCTTTGGTTCTGTGCTGGTCATCTCTTTTAAAAGACATGTGTTGTTTACGCTTCAGCATTGGTGTTGTCCTGCCTGTTGGATAATTTATGTAATGCTTCACCGGGAGCACAGTCTTCACAAATGTCATCAATGCAGAGGGACACTGAAGGAGGTGGAAAGAGCTTATATTTCAGGGAAAACTCATTTAAATTTAATACTGTTTATCTTCACCAAGAGAAAGAAGAGGAGTTGCTATGTCCTTGACTGAGAGATTTGGACCTGGAGGAGACTTGAGAGTCTGTCTTTTCTCACAAGTCAAAATTAGATTTAAGAACCTCAGAAGAATTATTCCTCTCCATGTGAACAAAGGTTTAGTATTTCCTCACTCATTTGGTAAGAATATTTCTGTGCTCGCATTAAGGTAGAGATAGTCTTTCTGCCTTCAGTTACAGAGAGATGCTTTAGTACGTCCTTTAATTTTTTAAATGTATGTCTGTGATCTTCCTTCCCTCTTAAACATTGTAAATTTTCAAGTTGGAAAAAAAGGAACGTCGTAGTTCTAATGTTTATGCCAGATCTAAATCTAAAATATAACCATATTTGCTCATATCAGAAACCATAAAAAATGTTAAGTTTTTCTTCAGTGGCACACAATGATGAATGTAAAATGGGTATGTAAAGGGCCATTTTCACACTTGCTTTCATACTGCCTGAAAACAAACACATTATGAAACATGTCATTTCTGTTTTTCTTAATTACCAAGGAATATGCTAAACAGACATATCTAACTACTGTCTTGCAAACAGATCCTATGAACTCAAGACATTTGTTTGATGTTTGTGCTCTGGGAGCAGGCTGAATCCTCAGACATCTGTCACCAAAGTGTTAGTCTCTGAGATTTTATTTTAATCTCAGATGATTTATATCTGTCTTGAATTTCTTTTTTATTACCATAATGAGTCTGATCATTTAATTTCTATTTGTAAGTGTATGTCATTATTTAATAATGACATAACTTTAATAGCTAGCTTTGTTTCCATCTGAAATTCTGGCGTATAGGTGCCACACATTTATTTGCCAGGTTATGATAATCTTATCTGATTGGATTGAATTGCACAGTTGAGTGGAGAAGCCACTGTTTTGGATTCACTTGCTGTCTTCTTTTAACCCTCGTCATGGAACACTTTGTAGCTATAGTGATGTGTGCGTGCGTGCGTGCGTGCGTGTGTGTGTGTGTGTGTGTGTGTGTGTGTCCCCACACAAACACATTATGTTCAAGATCACACATTATGTTAACAAATGCTTTAAAAGGGCAAAACAAATCAATTCTGACTTTTAAAAATTTCATAGATTGTTTTTCCTTTCTTGTTATAAAAAGTAGAATTTCAGCCTCTAAAATTAAGGTGTATTTGAAATATTAAATATATTTGAAAGTCGAAACTGGTTAATGAGAGGGCGTGGAGGTGGAACGAAGATCAGGAATGTTTGTTGCAAGTCTAATACTGAAATTGGGAAAGAGAAGTAAAAACAAACTTTTGTGTTTTGGCCAGCCGCTTTGAGGTTTCCTCATTTAGTACGGAACTATCCTCACTGGTATCCAGAGGTGGGGCTGTTTCTTTCTGCCGTAACTGAACCCATGTTCTCATTACTCAGAAGAGCTCACTGTGACTTGAGCTATGTTGTTCTGTTAAAATTCTACCTGGGAATGTGACATTATTTAGAAATAAGAGACTTTCCATGTGTAATCAGATTCAGATCAGTTTATATTGGTTTAGGGTCTACCCTAAATCTAGTGACTGGTGACCTCATAAGAGTAGCACAGGAGAGACAGACAGAACAGAAAGAGCCATGTGAAGAAGACGGGCAGAATTGGAATGATGCTGCTCCAGAGGAAGACTGCTAAGTTCTGCTGATAACTGCCACAAGCTAGGAGAGGCAAGGTTTTTCCACAGAGCCTTAGTGTGAGCATGACTCTGTCAGCATCTTGGTTTCAGACTTTTGGGTCTGAACTCTGCTAGAATAAATTCCTGTTGTTTTATGCTATCTCGTTTGTTTTGGCAGCTCTTAGAAACAAATTCCTTCTATTTATAGTTTACATTTTATGATTAAGAATGGCTTCCTTATAAGAGTAACAACCAACAAACCAAAAAAATCATTCATTCATTTGTTAATTGATTCATTTGTTTGGTACACAGCTTAGACTCGTAGTGATCCTCCCGTATTAGTCTCCCCAGTAATGGTAGTACCGCTATGCACTACCACACTCAATTTTGATGGCCAGCTTGGTGCACCTGAGGCTGGCATGGCATGCGGTACCAGGGATTGAACATGATTCCTTGTGTTTGCCAGCCTGGCTGTTAGACTGCCAAGCTATTTATCTCTCAGTCCTCCAAAATCACAGTTTTTAAAGTGAATATTGCAATATGGCAAGGATATTCATTTAAATTTTCAAAATTTTGCTTTATTTCAACCAACACAAAAGAACTGGCATTTTTGGACATTGTTGGCAGCACAAATTCTCAAACAACAGTGTCTGTCTTGGGTATAGGTTTTCTGTCATATTTTACCTTGTGAGGATAACCACCAAGGTAGAATTGAACGTTAAAGGTTAAATTTTTTTTCTTTTAGAGAGATGTGTCTTTTCCAAATTTCCCCCAAGTTTGGAGAATAAATCAGCACGCCTGCTCTTCTAGGTCCAGATGAGAGCACAGAACATGCAGATGTTGGTGCAGGTGGTTGGGGCACAGTCTCCTTCCACAGAGGAGGGAGGGAATGGAAAAGGACCAGGTGGGATGGAGTAAGCTCAGAACTGTCAGTTTTCGCCTTGTGTTCTGTCTCCCGTCTTCCTCACTATGTAAAAAATCCTCGAACACCTGAATAGAGTGAAATGGTCATTTGTAGCCAGACGAGGACCCTCTGGCTCTCTCAGAGCCAGGCTTGAATAAAGCTTTTTTCTTCTTCTAAGCATAGCCTCCTGTAATTTGTTTGGGAGTGGTGAGCAAAAGAAAGAGGGCAGGTAGACCTGAGAGGCCAAGGACTCAGAGGTCCCTGGTTGCCACAGTGAAATTAGAAAAGCATTTTCACTGCTGTGCTTGTACCTCTTTCCACATTTGCCTATTTTCCACATTTTTCATTGTTTTATGTTGATGCTAGCACAACTTGGGCCTGAGAGAGTGGTCAATGTATAAAGTTGTCCTCTTGATTTCATTAAGCTTTTTAAAGAGGTAATTAAAAGCAAACCTCTGTAACCATTTATATAGTCTTCTCAAAAACTCCTGTGATTTCAACCAATATGTACATGTTATTTTGCTTCTTGATATTTAAAACAGTTGACTTGTCATCTGTTTTTTTTAGGCTGCTAATGAGATTTTATTGTTGTAAGAAAGCAAAGCATATTTAAAGTGTACCATTTGATGAGTTTTGAGAAATGCATATAACCATGAAACCAATATTACAAATAAGATACAGTGAACATTCTCATTACTTCCAGAGAAATTTTCATGTGTCCTTTTGTATTCCTTCCCTCTTCCCCGCCTGTACAGACCCTAACCACTGATCTCTTTCTGTTACTATTCATTGTTTGTTTTTGCTGGGATTATCTATAAATAGAATGAAACAGGTATACTTTATTTTTTTATTATGGCCGGCTCAGCCTGCCCTGGGGGTGGGGCTGGTGCAGCATGTGGTGCTGGGGATCGAACTGCAGTCCCTGCAGTTGCCTAAGCTTGCCTAAGCAAGTGCTTTAGACTGTTGAACCATCTCACCAACCCGAAACAGGTATACTTTAAAAAATAGAGTTTTTTTTGCATTAGCATATGTATTATAAATGTGTATCAATAGATAGTCCTGCCCTCTTTATTGTGGATTATGTCTTGTGTCCGAGTGTTTGTATGGATGTTTTCTTGTCTCAAGCAAGTAATCATGGAGAGAAATGATCAGATCTTACAAACATGTTGACTCTATGCTTTCTAATCATCTTTAATGGTTGATATTTTCTCCACACTCTAGGACAGACCAGGACTCTGCTAAAGGAGATCCTTTGCAGATCTTAGAGTTCTTTTTTCTCTGTGCTGCACTATTCTCCCTTGGAGTTTCATGTCATGAGCCGTGAACATCTTGTCATTCCTAGAACCGAGTCCATTCCTTCTAGAAACTCTTAGAAGGCAGTAAGTTGGAGCAATTGAAGGCTCACTTGTTTGCTGTCACCTAGGAGCATTGTTTTTGCTTTCTGTTATCCAGTGTATTAGGAATCAGTTTAAATGCGCTCCACCCCTCATTTTAGCCGTTCTTCATTGGCTGAAAACAAAAGTTCAGCATTTAAGTTACTGTACTTTTATACACAGAACCATAGAGTGCATTATGATATTGTACTGTTCCCTCATTATTCTTTTACTCTAGATTTTTTGTCTATCTTTTTGAGGCAGGGCTTTACTAAGCAATTCAGGTTGACCTTGAATTCACTTTGTAGCCCAGGCCGGCCTTGAATTCAAGATAATCCTGTCTCGGCCTCCCAAATGCTGAGATTACTACCCTACCCCCATTTACTCATTCACTAAATGCTTAAGTCTGGCACACGTGGATATATTTTGCGGTGCTATGAAACAAGCAACATTCTTTTAGGAAACAAGCTGTCTTTGTAGAATGATGACTGGGGTCCCACATCGCTCCATCCCAACCAAAATTTCGCTTTAAAATTACTTGTTCAAAGACCTGCATGAAGTTCTTGTCTCCTGTTCTGTTGTCTGTTCTAAGATAGAATCTGAAATCATCTGAGCAATTCATGTGTTAGCGTTAACCTTAAACCTGTGGCGAAGCTCTTGGAAATTGCTCTAACAAATGGAACTTCTGGGGTTTTTCTGTATGACTTTTATGTGTCAACTTTGATTATTCATTGAAGCTAAAGTTTACTTATTTTCTTGATTCACTTTTCAGATCCAGTCTTTGATTTAAGAAACTAGAGAACATACAGTAATTTAGTGCTCTGAATTAGAAAATGAGTGTGCTTCGTGACATTTTGTATAATGGAGGCCAGAGCATGCAATGAGCTTCTTGGACAAAACAAATACTTTCATAAATTTTTCCTATTATCCAGCAATTATTCTGCTCTTCTCTTCTTTTCATGTAGTCCTCAGCAGTAGTGTCACAAAGGCTTAGAATGATAAGTATTAAGTAAAATACATGAATGTGAAGGTACCTCTAATGAAATACTTATGGAGGGACCTTTTGGGGAGCCGTGGTGCTGGTTACCATGCATTTAGATACTCAAGTGCGAGGTATGAAATTGCAGGCATTTCTTTCAATCAGAGGTTCAAGCAGTAATGACCAGCAGCAGGAAAGAAGTCATGGGGGCTGTGCGCACATTCCTCACTTAAAGCTTATGCAGGCTACAACTCAATGCCATTTAACTCCAACTCAGAGCAGAAATTTCTGCTCAGGGACCAATTACTTATAAGAACATCATGACCTTTTACCCTTTGGGATCTATGGGTTCAGGAAAATCTCATTGCTCTTTACTTTTGTTGTTACCCACACCATTGTGATACATTTCTTCTGTCGCCTCCTGCACACTTTTCTTAGATTTTCAGTCCCTAGGGCCCTTTTCATTCTCTCTCACAAACAGTGACTTCTATAACTATTAGGTTAAGAAGGTACCCAGTGACCCAGCTTGTTAGAGGAAATTCACTGTTGTTGGCACTCCTTTATGTGGGCACCTGCTCATTTGCACTGCCTACACTGTCCAGAGCAAAGGAAGCTTTACTCCGTCAAGGAGGCAATGAAGGACAGATTGAATTTAGAAAAAGCTGTATGGTTCTTCGACAGACATAACTTTGCTGTATGCAAAGTATTATCTTAGAGTTGGCAGAGATAAGCACTAAATGCTCTCAGGAAGAATAGCTAAACTTGTACATTAGGAAGGATATGGGGGCTGAAGCTATAGGTCAGAGGTAAATAAATTCCCTAGCATGCATGAGGCTTTGTGTTTGATCCTAAGCACCTTAAAGAAAAAAAAAAAGGTTGTTGCACATTTTACAAGTTTGTTAGAGGATGAGTTTAACTTGGTAACATGGGCTTGGGAGCTTTTCTTCCTCCCTCTTCCTTTGATAGATAGTAAAGGAAGTCTAGGTGCCCTTGTTTGGATGGAGGCAGGGTCAGAAATAGGCAGTAGGAAATAATAACTGCTATTTCTGGATGAAGTTGGATGATAAGTATTTAAGGGTCTGCCAAAACTAGAATATATTTGTCAGCCTTCAAAAGAAAATCAGTTGGTTGTCAGATCGTTTTATATTATAGCTACAAAGTTTTCTATAAGAAGAAAAGGTTTTACAGAAACCTCTTACAAGGTTTCTGTAAGAAACTCATGATGAAGCTTCGCAAAAATCCATAGAAGTTGCTGTGTTTTTGTAGTCCAAGCTACCAAAGACTGCCTGAAACAAGGCCCTCCTCTCTTTGTGGCCGTACTTGCTCATCCTAGTGGCTCTGTTGAGCTTTCTCAGAAATTTGCATACTATTTTCCCTTGTTCTCTTTGCTCTGCACCTAGGGTTTTCCGTCCTGGCTTGGCTGTATTTCTTCACGCCTTTGTTCCACTCATTTATGTCTTCTAAATGCTTGCCTTGTCATTGTATAGTAATTTCTGGATTGAGTACTATAAAAAGAGGACTGTTTGTAGTCCGACTGACCTAGATTTCAAATCTACTTCTTTAACTTGATGATAACCAACCTTAGAGTTATTTGAGCTCTAATTTCCTTGTCTGTGAAATGTTATTTTTGAATTCTTAGCCTGTGTGAATATTCACTGTGGCTCCCATAGTACCTACATACATTAGATATTCAAATGTTATATAATTCTTTAATACTTACTATTGCCACTATCGTATTTAGTAGCTCACTGTGGATCCTTAAATAAGAATGGTACCTGAAAGCAGCCTTTAGCTTTCCTCTTACTACATATATAACTGCTGGCTTTTTTCCATTGAAAGACTTATAGTAATATTCTTGACTTTCGTTTTTAATGGCCTGTTTTGAAGTGTTGTTTTAATTTGATTTGTTATGCTAATGGCCTAGCAAATAATATGCTTTCTAATTAGTCTATGTGGAATGTGGCAAGGTATTATGTATGCTTACATGGACAGTTCTGTGTGCAGAAACCCTTAGCTCAGCTTTGCAGTGGTGGAAATGGGGAGACTGTTGTAGCACATAAAGACATCTGTTCTCTCTCTGACATGAATGGGAGTGACATATTACACTAGAGAAAATCATGAAAGCTAGGGGTACATGGTTGTTGGAGTCATTTAAAATTGGTTTGCACAACGTGCTGTTGAACAGAACACCTTTTGAGCTGTTAGGTCCTAATTACCTCTTGCCTTTGCCACCGTAAGAGCTTCCTAACTGGCCTATGTAGTTTTAGTGGATTGCCTTTCTAATGTATTTCTGTATATGGCTTCTATATTCATCTTCCTGAAACATACCTCCAATTCTGCTCCTATACTTACGCTGTTCAGTTTTCCCATAATTAAAGAAAAAAGGACAAGCTCCTAAAAGTGTTATGATATGGTATAAATTTGTGTACTGTTTCTTATGTGCCCTTTTTGTACTCTGTTTTTAGAGTAATATTTTTGGGGGATTGCATTGGAAATGCATTTTGTGTGTATGCCACTGGAAACACTTTAGTGGGTGGCACCCAAAGTGATAAATGGACAGCCCTGCCAACTGAAGATTTGAGCTATCTAGACTGGCGGTGACTGTCACTAAGAACATGGCACAGTTTTACCAGATTGGATTGTGGTTTTGCAGACCTGTTTCATGCTTTCTTTCCTTTTCTTTTCCTGCTCTGCCTCCCACCTGGATCATGCTTTTCCCTTATATCTGTGTGCAAGTGTTACCTGTTCGTTAATATTCAAGTAGAAAGGACCACCTCCACGCAGTTTCCTCAGATCTTTTGTATCAGAAGGAATCTTTCCTGCTGAGCTGTCATACAGTAAGTACTTCATCCATATTTTGTTTTATGGTACCATCTTGCATTTTACTTTGTAGGCACATGTCTCATCTCCATTACTAGACTTTTGTTCCTTTGAAGGTAAGCTTCATGTTTGATTCATTTTTGTATCACCAGCATGCAGCTCTATGCCTTGCAGGCCATAAACACTTGTTTTATATAAGTGAGTGAATAGGTCTGTTGCAGCTTTGAAGTTTAGGAATTGTTGTTTGTGACTTGAAAAAATCTTGCTAAAGAGGATGTTACATTTTATGGCAGGTTTGGTTCCTCACGTGTTTTATTCCTCTTATACTTTCAAAGCACATTGAGCTTATGGTTGTGATTTTGAGCCAACAGATGAAATAATCAAAAGATTTCATGGCAAGTAGGATCACAATATTTGGAAGAGGCCATTGGATAGGTGCCTAAATCAAATTTCCTTCTAGCAGCTGAGATAATAGAGTGTCAAAATTGTCAGGGCCTTTTAGAGTACATGGAGCTAGGCTCCTGATGATGTAGCTAGCATGTGAGGTCCCTTAAGGCTAAGTTATCCAAAGCCACAAAAGGAATGCCAACAGAAATAATTTTAGCATTGCTGTATTTCTATTTTCTTTAACATTTCAAATTTGGACTTAGAATCACTGCCTCTTCAAAGAAAGCTTCCTTTGTAATTTTTCTTCTTGTCATTATGAAAGCCTGTCCCAGTGTTCTCTGTTTATAGAGTTTAGCCCACGAATCGTAATGACACCATTAGTCTTTCTTATCTCTTGCTAGAACTGTTTCAGTGATGCAGCAGGCAAATTAGATGATGAGAAGACAAAATCTTTAGTATTAGATTCCTTTTTATCCAGTTTGGTCATTTGGAAGACCAAAGCAACAGGCAGCCTTGTTCCTGAAGAATTGTTTCATGCTGCGCTGGGGATTTAGTCGTATGAGGTGTTCCATGCCTAAAAAGTGCTTCTTTATGATTGTAGCAGCTTTTGGAATCCTACTGAGCTACAGAAAATTCAAGTTTTATGACCTCTTTGTTAGGCTGCACTGCAGACATTTATGATTGTCTAGTCAGTGAGAAAGATTACTAGGGTTTTTGTTGTTGTTGTTTGTTTGTTTTGTAGGACATGAAAAAATAAAACTAGAATCAGTTATAGGGTAGCTTATTTCTACATAAGGTAAAGAAAAGAAAGGTGCGTAGTGAGAGTGGGCTACCCAGGAGGAGACTGCTTTCTTCTCATCGGAAGTGTTTAGATTTGGACTGAATAATACAGTAGGGTCCTGGTGAGGATTTGATAGTTTATAGAAACGGCTTAACAGTCTTTCAAGCTCCCCATGAAGTCCACAGATCTTTTGATTTTTTTTTTTTTGCCTTAAAGTCATTAAAATGAGATTAGTTCACTATAGAAATGATGTTAATCCTCTTGCACATTGGTTATTAGTGACTTAACTGGTGAATCTGCTTATTTAATTTTCACTTGTTTATAATGTCATCTTATCTAAGTGAACCACTGAATTCATCAAACATTGAAACTGGTTTATTGCTATGATATAGAACTTCATTTTACTTTTAATTCATCACAGCACTTTGGTACTACAGCAGCTAAGAAAGAAAACTTGCGTACTTTTGATTTTTCATTTTGAATGATTTTTTTTTTTTTTTAAAGACAGGGTTTCTCAATGCAGTTCATGATGGCCCTCGAACTCATTTTGTAGCCCAGGTTGCCCTCAAACTTGCAGTAATCCTGCTTTACTCTCCTGAGTGCTGTAATTACAAGTGCATACCACCACAACCAAATGAAACTTGATTTTTCATTTTGGATAGATGTCTGGGTCTGAACCTTATTTTATGATTGAATTTAGTGTTCTACTTTTTTTTTCTTTCTTTCTTTTTTGGGGATTGAACTCAGGTCCTTGCACTTGCCAGGCGAGTGTTTATTCTACTGAGCTATCTCCCCAGCCCCCAGTATTCTACTTTTTGTTGAGCTTTTCTC
>PVKN010030791.1:0-12645 GCA_004027915.1 Capromys pilorides
GATTCTTTGAAAGATTAACTAAAACTGATGAACCAGTAGTCAACTGTATTTAAAAGACTCAAATCCATACAATCAGCAATGAAATCACAACAGAACCTGCAGAAATCTAGATCACTATACCTATTTTGAAAACCCAAATTCTCAAAAGATGGAACAGATAAACAATTACTACACACATATGAATTAGTACAGCTGAATCAAGACAGTATGAAAATTCTAAATAAACCAGTATGAGTGAAGAAATTTGAAGATGTAATTAAAAACCTAACAACAAAGAACAGCCCGGGCCCTGGTGGATTCACTAACAAATTCTACAGTTAGGTAAGACCTAATACCTCTACTTTTCAAACTCTTTAATAAAACTGAAAGGGAAGCAATACTCCCAAACTCATTCCTGGGATCAAGCAAAAGACTCAGCTAAGAAAGAGAACTATAGGCCAATCTCCCTAATGAACAGAGACACAAAAATCCTTACATTTTAGTCTTGCCAAGTTGCCCAGGCAGGGCTCAAATTTGGCATCCTCTTGCCTCAGCCTTCTAGACTGCTAGGATTATAGGATTATAATACTACACCCATATTATTACTGCTTTTAAAAAGTAAATAGTATCTTAGTTATTATAGTACCTTAGTTTTTAATGTACTTAGTACAGGGTCTATAGGGAATCACTACATAGATCAGACTCATAGTGATTCTTCTGTTTTCACCCTCCTAAGCACTGGGATTACAAGTATGTACCACCATGCTGTCTCAAATCTCTCAGTGCACCCCGGGGGCAGGGCCAGCATGGCATGCTGAGAATTGAACCCCAGCCACTGTGCTCTGCCTAAATAGGCACTTTATTTTGCTGAGCTATCTAGCTGGCCCTGTATCTTAAGTCTCTACAAATTTTTAAAATGCATATTTAAATTCCTAACAGACAGTATATGACTAGGATTTATTTCAGTCTAGGTAAGCTTGAGGGAGTAGTCAGGGTGCTGTAGACAACAGAACCTGGCCTAAATTGACGGTTTTAAGGGTTGAGTGACTGGTACATGAAAAGTTCTATTTTTATTATTTTTTAGAAATTTTTTTTTTTGTGGCCAGCTCAGCTCTCCTGGGGGCAGGGCTGGTGCAGCACGTGGTGCTGGGGATTGAACTGCAGTCCCTGCACATTTGCCTAACCTTGTCTATGGAAGTGCTTTAGATCACTGAGCTATCTCACAGGCCCTGAAAGCTTCTATTTTACTATTGTGTATTTTTTATTCTCCATCAAAAGCAAACAAAAAATCCTCTTTTTCTATTAGTTTTAAACAAGTTCCTAAGGTTTCCTTTCTCTGTATTTTCCTCTGTATCCTGGCACTCTGAATTCACTGACATGGAGGTCAGTCTAACAGGAAGAATTACTCTTTTCAGAGGATAACCTGTAGCTTTCATGTATTTGAGAGCCTGAGACTGGGCCAGATTCATAACCACATTAACATTTTCCACCTCACACCACACCTTGTAACCGAGGAACCTCAGGGAAGGGTACATCTCCTGTTTCTAGGGACAAGACCGGCTGAGGGCCTACCTGACAATGACTAACCTGTGATTGCAGTAAAGGCCCTACAGGGCACAAGCTGCACTCCATCGTGACATTATATTGCTTGCAAGGTTAGGAATTCCATGTACCTGTTAGGACTAGGGCTGCCTGTCAGACAGGTTACAACTTGGGTAGGGCTGTGCATGAAGCCAAGCTTCTAGTCCATACTTCTCATCTTTAATTATCAATGGCTGTTTGAAGACTTTTATCCTCAGTTACTAAGAACATTACCAAGACCACACAAATGTGTCCTAGGGGCCAGACCACCAGTGTGACCACTCCCAATCTGCTCCCATGATATAACATGAACTCCAAACTCACAGTAATGGAAAACCATTTATTTAGTTCTAAATCAAAACACTTTCACAACAGTGAAAATTAGTGACTGGTCAAGAGGTGTGCTGCTGTACATATTGCCATTTTCTGACTGTGGTGCGGACCTAGGCCTAGTCCACAAGGGTGGCAGAAGGGTAGAGGCAGAGGAAACACAAAAGAAAGGTAAGCAGCCTTGGTAGAGGAGTAAGGAACCCACAGAAGGGCAGGGGAAGGGGACTCCATTAGGCTAGGACAACACTCCCAAATTGGCTCTCCTGTCCCAGAGCCTAACAGAGGGTGAGTGAGGATCTACAAAATTCACAATCAGATAGTATGGCCAACCTGGCTTTGTCAACGAATTCCTGGGGTGCTTTTGCGGGGGGAGGAGGGGGCCTCTCCTGTGCTCCATTTCATTAAATATTCAAAATGATTTGTCTTTCTATTTACAACTCCTCTTTAATCTTTCTTTCTGGGCTTAACTGGCTGAAGTTAACTCTCTGACCACTAGCTGGGAGAATTAACATCAGAGCAGAGATAATTTACTGGGCCCTATGACTTTGGGTCCAGAAGCTGATCAAAACAAGCACTCTTGGGGTGTGCTCAAGAATGTTTAAAATCCATCAGGCACACGATAAAGCTGGTAGCTTATTCCTACCAACTAGATTCAGCAAACCAATCACCTAGTCAATACTTAATATATTTTTAAAACACTGAACTCTGGTATTAATTAGAAGGTACAAAGGAAAAGGGGTAAGAATCTTATAGCTGGACTTTCTATTTCTGGGGGTGAGCCAGGAATGACGTGGACTGGCAAAGTGAGCAAGAGGTTCCTAGAGAAGTCCATCTCCCCTTATCATGGAGGTCTCCAGAAAGAAGCTGGGCTTCTAGGATGAGGCCTTGCAGGCCAAGCAAGAACTGTTCCATGAGGTGCACTGTCTATCTGCCTGGTACTACACTCCTGCAATCAGGAAGAAGCTTATAAAGCTGAAAAAGAAACCAAGGTCTTGGAAAGAATAACTTCCCTTGAATTCTACAGGCAGGAAGACTACATTATGTCATTGTACTGAGGTCCCCCAGGCCTGATGAGTTCACAAACTATCAGGTTGCCTGCTCAGGGAGGTGTCACACACTTCCCTAATTTTAGCACACATATAAGGGGTTTTCTGGCAATTCTATCACACCATCCAAAAGCAGAGGCACAGGTGAGTTACCCGCTTCACTGCTTAATAATGGACAAATTGGCTTCTGAGGATGGCGGTTTTCCACACGCAGCAGGGCTGATCTGACAAAGCGTCCAGCTTCCTCTGGGCAAGGGCACACTCACGAGTTTCTGCAGCACAGGGGACAGGGCTACTTGTTCAGTTCTTCCTGCACCACAGCTTTGAATTCCATTCAGGGCCCAACTCCAAATCTTTCCTAATGCACAGCAGGCAATCTCAGCTTCAGCTGTAGTCTATGCTGGTTACCCTCTCTATGACAGAGAGGGCAGATAAATGTAGTTTTGAGGGAAAAGGTGACAAGAAATCTGAGGGTGAAGTTACATGTCTTACCCAGTACAATATACACTATAAAACCAGGTCATTTATGCTGCTATCTAGGGCCAAAAACAATGAGCAAGACCCAGAGCTAATATATGAACTTTGGGGCTCTGGTGAATTCATGAAGTGGCTTCAACTGCTATAGTTATGATCTTTCTTGGACAGAAATATTTTGGGTCTCTGCTAAGGAGGAGGAAAGAAGACAGAGCAGCACTTCACTTCTTTACAATAGAATCCTGTACACTATAAAGCTTGCCAAAATCCAATAGGAGGCAAAACAAAAATTTGTAGAACAATGTGACAGTGTGGACTAAGGATCTGAGAGGGGAATTTCTCTGTGTAAGTAGCCCTCACTGGCTACAGAGGCCAGTTACCAAGGGGTCGTTAAAGAGATGAAAGTTTCCATAAATACCATTTGGTTCCTTTGTTCTTTGTGATATGAAACTCAGGTAAAATTTCTTCCCACCTCTTCCACGTACAGCCATTCTGCTGAATTGGCTGAAATAGGATTTCATGCTGTCAATTATGACAGAGAATATCACCAGAGCCTGAGGTTACAGAAGGGTGTTTACAGTAGTGGCAATACTTGGGGTTCCTCTCCAACTGGTCGCTGAGTTCGAGGTCTGATGGAGGGGCTAGACTCCTTGAAGTGTTATTGACCCCGCTGACTCCTATGGTCAGAATCAGCCAAGAAGCCAGATACCAGGCTTGAAGGTTGTGCATCACTGGTCCAGAGATCCTATTGTAGATGCAGACAGAAGCCCAGCATTAGGCAATCAGGAGCCAGAACATGATCACAAGTGCTACAAACAGGAAGAGGCGTGACAGGAACTGCTCATCTGCATACTGGGGTGTCCCAGGGACAGCTAGAGAGAGAGGAGGGAGAAAATGTCAGAAGGCTGCAGCTATGAAGAGAAGTTGAGAGTATTAATTTTCATTTCTAAATGTGTACACTAAAAATATTTCCAAAACCCAAATAACAAGATGAGGCAAAACAAAACTATGTGGAACAATGTAACAACAAGAAAAAAGTCTCAAATTTATCCTGAAAGGGTTTGGCCAGCATATGCAGTGATCAGTTGATTAGTAGGAAACAGTAAAATAAAAGCTACTATTGGTTATGTATCTTCTCTATGCTGTTTTGTATTTATTAATAGATATTCTAATTTTGAGTATGTAGCTGTATGTATGTGATCTACTGAGGCACCCAGGCTCCTGAGGCAGTGACGGGGATGGATAGGATCCTCTCTTGTCTCTCCTCACACTGTCCCAGAGAGCCCCATGCCTTTCTTTTCCAGGAGAAAATGAAGGCTTAGACATCTCATAGCAAGTGGAAGAACAAAGTCTCTACTAGTCTTTGCACTAAGAAAAGTTACCATTTACAGCTTCCTGTCCTGAGTTTGAGGGAAAGAGGATAAAGAGAATCTAGGATTCTCCAGGATACAATGGAGGAGACACAGTAGTCATCCAGGATACACTGTACCAAACCCTACAAAGGAAAACTGTGATTGTTAGAAGGGGGAAAAAAGGAAGACCCAGTATCTAGCCTGGCTGTGGGATGAAATGGGGGCCAGGCTAGAAGGAAGCAAACCACAAGATAGGTTCCTGTTAACTTTGCAAGGATCTATCCTTCTTTAGGTGGAGTGCATCCTGCCTTTTGTTGTCCTCTCTGAAAAACCAACATGTGAACACAGGTAAAATTTTTCAGGTAGATTGCATGAGAGGGTGCACCCAGTGTTTATTGGTGCTATACTGCAGCTCCTGCTGATGAATTAATATGGTCAATAAAGACTTAATTATTGCCTATGACATGCCAAGGGCCAGGGTGGTGCACAGAACAAATGACATGATCTTTGAGCAGGTCATCCATCTCTACAGCACAAACTTCTGACCAGACTCATACCCTGGTCACTTCTATAACCCACACCAAGCTCAGTGCACAGAAGGCTCCAATGAGTGCAAGCAGAGTTCAACTGGCCAGGGCATAGGTCTGTAATACAGACTCTGGCATGGGGTGAGAGTGTGGTAGCAGTCCAGGGCACATACCTTGTTGCCCTGCTCTACTCTGAATGTAGCTTGCACTATTAAGCAGCTGGAGAGAGATACATAGCCATAACTGGCAGACATATGCAGGGCTCCCAAGTGGCTGAGGCCTGAGATCAGCCTATGTTGTGTCCTATAGGAAGCTCAACAAATACCAAAGAATGGGGAGGCCCTGACTCTGCATGACACTTCACCACTATCCCAAAATGGTCAAACTGGGGGGGTAGCACACAGGTGCAGAGCTAGGTTTTTCCTCAGCCAATATCATTTAGTTTTTTTTTTTAATGGATATGGAACACATTTCTGATAAATGCTAAACGTTCTCTAATCTGTAAAACAGAGCCAAATGTACATGTGTCCACAGGGTGGCTGTGATGAGTTCTTCAGTATGGAATGGAAAACATCTAGCACGTGCCTAAGACTTTGTAAGTGCCCAATTATCACTGGCAGGAGTACTAGTAATCTGAGAAGAGTTTAAGACATTTCAGCAGGTGCATACCTATAATCCTCACACTTGAGAGGCTGAGGCAGGAATTCAAGGCCAGCCTGGACTATATAGTAAGTTTAAGGCCAGCCTGAACTGCATAATGAGACCCTGTCTCAAAAACTACAAACAAACAACATTTTGAAAAGGTTGATTATCCATATAATAATTATCTGTAACTTATATACTGCTGAATTCTAGAAATTTTTAAGCAGGATTATTCAAGTATCTTTCTGATTGCTCAAGGAAATAGGACTTACCTGGAGGAGGCCGTCCATCATTTATATTAAATGCTGTGGCAAATACGCCAAAGGGAAATGCCCCAATTCCAAAGGACATCTGGAAGCCACCATCTCCAAATCCAAATCCTTGAAATCCCTGTGTGAAGGAAATGTAAATTAAGAGGAAAAATTAGCAAGTCTTTCCCACACTTCGACACTTTCTATGTGTGTGCACTTTACCACTGAGCTATACCCTCACCCCTTTTTAGGCTTCCTCAGCAGCACAATGCTGGGCTCAATTTTGTAATCATCCTGCCTCAGACCTCTACATATGTAAGATAACAGGAGAGCCACCACACTCAGTTTAATGTGTTATATCTTACAAGTCATACTGCATATGGTACCTGCCTTGCCTTCCTATCCTCTCCCACCTGTTTCCAACTGAATCTAGAATTCAGCTTTTCCTCCCACCTAAGCTACATAGCAGAGGACTTCTGATGGATCCTCTGCCTTTCAAACCTTACCTCCAAGCTATGGAGCTGTGAACAGAGAGGAAAAAAAGACTATCTCTGACCAACAGTGAAATACTGCTAATGTAAGTTAGGGTTTTAAGGCTTGACTCTTATATTAGCCAGTAAAATTTCCTAGATGCTTTATAACACACAACTAGTTGGCTTTGGCTAAACATTTTTAAGCTATCTTTTTCACTGTTGTTACACAGAATTTTATTTAAGAATTTTTTAAGATGGGGGCATGGTAAGCAGTTTAGATTAGCTTTGAACTCACTATGTAGTCCAGGCAGACCTCAAACTCACTGCAATCTTTCTGCCTCAGCTTCCTGAGTGGTGGGATTACAGGCAAAGGCCACCACACTCAGCTTTGTTACACAGCTTAAAAAATGTAAAACACTATAATTTTTTATTATAAAAGTAACATACACCTGTTATAAGAAATTCTCATTAAAATATGAAAGCCAGAAGTTTCCCTATTTATTCTTTTGATCTCAAAACCAGAACTCCTGAATAATCACTGTCAACAGTTTGGTGCATCATTCTCAGGTGTTTCGTTTTTTTGAGTGTGGTCTCACTGTGCAGTTCAGGCTGGCCTCGAACTCACAGGGATCCTCCTGCCTCAGCCTCCTGATTATAGGTGTGGGTCATCATGCCCGGCTCATCCTTATTTTCCTGCCCAGGTTCCACATCATTTTTCACATAAAAGGAATCAGTAAGAACAACAATATTATGAATAAGAAATTCCCTTTTACTAAGTGTAAACTTCGGGGCTTGACACAGTGCTAACCACTTGGCTAAGGAAACCACATTTAATTCTTGCATTACCATGATCTATATTATATATAACCAAACTCAAGACAAGAGGAACATTACAATTACATAAAGTGTAATGTTCCAGGGGCTGGGGATATAGCTCAGTGGCTTAAGTGCCTACCTTACAAGCACAAGATCCTGAGTTTAATCCCCAGTAATGAAAAAAAAAAAAAGGGCCGGCGAGATGGTTCAGTGGTCTAAAGCGCCTGCTAAGGAAAGCTCAGGCAACTGCAGGGACTGTGGTTCGATCCCCGGCACCACATGCTGCGCCAGCCCCACCACCAGGGCAAGCTGAGCCAGCCACAAAATAAATAAATAAAGAAACAAACAAACACAACAAGTAAACAAACAAATAAAATTAAAAAAGAAAAAAAAAGTGTAATGTCCCAAACTAAAACTAGGTCAAGCAGGCAAGTGGCATGTGTCTATAATCTCAGTATGCTGGGCAGCTGAGGCAGGAAGACTGCAACTCTGAGGACAGATTGGACCCTTACCTACTTAGCAAGATTCTGTGTCGGGGGAAAGAAATTTTTTTTAATAAAGGAGAAGGGATGTAACTTAGTGTGAAGGCCCTGGGTATTCTATCCCTAGTATTACTGAAAAATCAGGTCAATCGGAGCTGGACACTCATGCTTTTTTGTTTTTTAAGATACAGTCTCATTTTGTTGCTTGTGTTGGCTTGAATTTGCAATCTTCTTCCTTCAGCCTCTAGAGTGCTAGAATTGTAGGCACGTGCTACCACATCTGGCTCCATGCTTTCATTGCTATGCACATCTTACAAAGTTTTCTCTTCCTCTACATCTCTGATGAGATCTTTAGAGCAAATAACAAAAAATAAATAAATAAATAAATAAATAAATAAATAAATAAATAAATAAATAAATATATTAGGGCTGGCCAAATAGCCAGCCCTAATATTAAAGTGCCTAATATAAAGTGCCTGTAAGCAGGGGCTGAGGGTTCAATTTCTGGACCTGCCATGCTGGCCCTGGCATGCTGAGATGGCAATTGAAACTGGGTGTGGTGGCATAAGCCTGTAATCCCAGCTCTTGGGAGGTTGTAAATAGTCGGATCATGAGTCCAATCTAGTAGTGAGACCCTGAACACCGTGTAGACCCTTTCCTAAAAAAGAAAAAAAAGAAAAAAATATTGAGCCAACTGTTCTCTACAAAGAGCTGACATTGATGAACCTTTTATAAGTACCACTCCCTATCCGATACTGAGCAGCCTAACATCTGGCTCCAAACCATAGTCGACATATCACTTACAACACTCAGAGATGATTTAGTAAGAAGGGAAACCTACAGTGAAGAAAAAGTCTCCATGTTATTATGCAGAAATGATTCTGACTCAGATCCAGCATGGTTGAGTTTGAAGGCTCTTGGGACTGAAGCTTCCTTACAGGGGAAGATGCAATTGTTTCATCAGGGACCAGAATTTTTTTTTAAATTTTATTTATTTATTTGTTTGCTTGTTGTGTTTGTTTGTTTCTTTATTTATTTATTTTGTGGCTGGCCCAGCCTGCCCTGGTGGTGGGGCTGGCGCAGCATGTGGTGCCGGGGATCGAACCGCAGTCCCTGCAGTTGCCTGAGCTTTCCTAAGCAGGTGCTTTAGACCACTGAACCATCTCGCCGGCCCCAGGGACCAGAATTTTATTCAGTTCTATCCTAAGGACTGACTTTCCTGCTTCCTTTCTTGCAACACTGAAATAATTCCACAAGTCTTCACATTTGGTGGATTTTTGTTTCTGGAGCAGAGTATGTAAAAAGCATCACCAGTGGCCGCAGAGGCTTATGAAAACTAGAGGTGTGTCTCATGGTCATTAAGACCAGGGCTTCTGGCTCCCTATGGTTACAGACTAATGTAAACTGGTAGTGCTCTGTGCAATGCTAGCATTTGACAAACACAAGTATTGTTACTTGGTGGTCAAGAGAAAACTTCAATACCAGCCAGATCTTGGTTTCCATGGAACCTGTATACTTTATCTGCTGGGGTTGAGTTTGCTTTTCTATTAAATGAGTTGATGTGAGGCTTAAGTAAGATCTTGTATATAAGGCTCTTAAAAAGAGTTCTTTATACATCATAATCATTCCACAAATGTCCAACACTAATATTGAGGGCAATTTGGAGAAGAGACCCTCAATTTCTATTAAGATTTCTGATTTAGGATGGGGAAATAGCTCAGTAGCAAGTGCTTGACTGGCAAATACAAAGTCCCAAGTTTGATCCTCGGTACCACATGCCATACCAGCAGCCCCAGAACCCCAGGTGCACTGTGCCAGCCATGGAACCAGATGTGGTCGTACATGGATGTAAACTCAGCGCTGGGGAGGCTGAGACAGGACGATCTCTATGAGTCTGAGCTGCGTAGCAAGACCTTGTATCAAACAAACAAAAAATAATAATTTTTTAAAAATCCCTGATTTAATAATCCCACTGCTAAGAATTCTCAGGAAGTAATAATTCAAATAAAGGGCCAGCGAGATAGCTCAGTGGGACTAAGTGCCTGCTTAAGCAAGCAAAGTGAATGGGCGGGGTTCAATCTTAGGTACTACAGGCATGCACTGTGGGGGGACCCCCCCCCCCGCCAGGCACTGAGCACCGAATGCAGGCAGGCATGGTGGTTCACACCTGTAATCCCAGTGCTGGGAAGGCTGAAAACAGGAGGATCACTACTATAAATCCAAGCTGCAGAGTGAGACCATATACAAAATACATTTAAAAAAGTGAAATAAGAATGTATGCAAAGACTGTCACTATAGTATTCAAGAGCAAAATAGGAAAGCAACTAAAAGTCCTTCAGATGGGTATAGTGGGTCACATTTGTAATCCCAGTAATCAGGAGGTTGAGGCAAGAGGATAGCTTCAAGGCCAACCTGACTATATAGTTTCAATTAGCAATAATCATGCCTCAGATAAACCTCACTAGCTAGGATACTGCCACTATGTAAAGCTCAGCCTGGACTATATAGTGAACTTAAGGTCAGCCTGAATTACATAGGGCGATCCTGTTTCAAAAATAAAGTCCTTCAGTAAGGAAAATATAAATTGTAATGCATCTAATTCAGTGAAATAAATGGCAGTCTTTAAAAATAATAAAAAGGATACTTCAGAGTATCACAGAAAATACTGCCAAAGTTGAAAGCAGCAAATAGGAGGAGGATGGCTATGTAAAAACAGGAATACACATGGTCTGTAATCCAAATACTTTGGGAAGCTGAGGCAAGATGATCACAAATTCAAGCCCAACCCAGACAACTTTACAAAAAATTAAGCAAGACCCTGTCTTCAAATAAAAGAGACTGGAGACATAATTCACTACAAATTGCCTTGCTTGGGCCGGCGAGATGGTTCAGTGGTCAAAAGCGCCTGCTTAGGAAAGCTCAGGCAACTGCAGGGACTGTGGTTCAATCCCCGGCACCACATGCTGCGCCAGCCCCACCACCAGGGCAGGCTGAGCCAGCCATAAAAATAATTAAAGAAACAAACAAACAAACAAGCAAACAAATAAATAAAACAAAATTAAAAAAAAAAAAAAAAACAAATTGCCTTGCTTTCAAACTTTGATACCACCAAAACCAAAACAAAACAAAAAACAAACCCAAAACTGTATGAACACATGTATAACATGTAGATAAAAAGAACAAAGAGAAACAAGAATATATTTTGTTCTGGGATTCAAACAGTTGGGGTAAATATTTTAAAATTTCTTCAGTATTTTAACAAGAAATTACTGACTTTTTTCTAAGACAGGGTCTTGCTAGTCCTGACCTGTCTTGAATTTACTTTTTTTCTTTTCTTTTCTTTTTATTTTATTTTAGGGAAGGCTCTTAGGGTGTTCAGGGTCTCACTACTAGATCGGACTAGTAGTGATCCACCTGTTTACAGCCTCCCAAAAGCTGAGATCACAAGCATGCGACACCATGCCCAGTCTCAACAGTCTATCAGCACGCCCTGGGGGTGGGGACAGCATGGTGGGCCCAGGGATCTAAACCCTGGGCGCTGGGCCTACTTGCAGGCACTTTAATCACTTTAATCTACTGAGCTATTAGGCCTGCCCTTGAATTTACTTTGTGTGTGTGGCTCTTTTTTTGGTGGGAAGGGTTTTGCAGTGAGACAAAGTTTCACTATACAATTCAGGCTGCCTTTGAACTCATGGCAATCCTATTTCAGCCTAAAGTGCTGGAAATATAGGTGTTTGTGTGGTATTGTGAATGTCTAATTTAAATATGCAAAGTTTTGAGCCAATAATTGTGAGAATTTGTCCTAATAAAATAATTGTGAATCTGCTCAAAACTTTTAAGTTCACCAAAGTATTTTTAAAACACAAAAGACCCGCACCTGTAATACCCATTCTTGGGAGGCTGAAGCAAGAGGATTACCTGAATTCTGGGCCAGCCTGGAACACATATAGAGATCCTGTCACAAAAAACAAATACAAAAGACTGGCTGTGGTGGTATGCGCTTATAATTCCAGCACCCTGGAATTTGAGGCAGATCACTAAAATTCAAGGCCAGCCTGAACTGCATAGTGAACCCCTATCTCAAAAAAAAAAAGAAAAAGAAAAAGCTAAATGTCTAACAAAGAAGTAAACAAATAATGCTTCAATAAATATTTTTCTTTGTACCAGGGATTGAACTCAGGACCTTGCACCTGCCAGGCCAGGCAGGTGCTATGCCACTGAGTTACACACTCAGCCCTAGAAGTAAATAAATTATGTTAAGTCCACACAACTGAACACTGAACAGCCATTAAATAAAATATTATTGACAAAGATGTTCGATAAAGTCTCAAATTATGCTTAAATTCTCTACTTTCAGAGTATAAACTCCACAAGGCAAAAATTTTTACTTTGTTCACTGATAAATCATGATTGCCTAAAATAATGCTCAGTAAACAGAAGAGGCTTACTATTTGTAGAATAAGTGAAATATTAAGTTATAAAACAGGGGCACATATTAAAAAAAATTATGTAAATACATGTCAACATATAAATAAGTCAATAAAATCAGCATGTATATAAGATATAAAAACATAGGTACGAGCAAAACAATTTTTTATTTTGTAAAGTAAAAAGAAAGAAAAACCCAGAAAAATGGAAGAGAAAATACATCGAAGTGCTTCCAATGGTAATCTCTGATCAGTGTGCGTATAA
>PVKN010030792.1:0-12643 GCA_004027915.1 Capromys pilorides
TTTCTTTCTTTCTTTCTTTCTTTCTTTCTTCTGTATTTAGAACAGCCTTGACAGGGTCTACAGGGTCTCATTACATAGATCAGACTTGTAGTAGTTCTGCTGTTTCAGCCTCCCAAACACAGAAGTTACAGGCGCATGCCTCCACACTCAGTCTCAGTCTCCATCTCAGTGTATCCAGGGAGCAGAGCCATCACTGTACACAGGGTATCGAGCCCTGGCTGCCACGCTCTGCCTAAGCAGACACTTTAGTCTGCTGAGCTAGGAAATCCTTTATTTTTAAAAGAAGAACAATACATACAAGTGATACATGTGGCTACATTTAGTATATTTTGGTAAGAGCATCAAAATAAATACATTGGACAAAATCTTGTATTAGATCAAACTTAGGCTAGGTGAACACTGTATGCAAAATAGAGGGTAGAGAAAGTGCTGTGTGGGGTGCCTCAGGGTGGGACGATGCAGGCAGCTGTGGTAGACAATTCAGGCAGACTCAGTTTTCGAGAGATAGCTGCAACACTGTCTCCTACCCCATATGTTCTGATAGAACCTCAATGTTCACCCATCAAGAGAAGGAATGCACCACCCCTGTTCTTGATCATAGAAGGCCCTTGTGAGCTCCACAACTGATACTGTATGGTAGAAAAGACACCATGCACCTTCCAGGGGAAAGTCATAAAAATTCCTAGCTGGGCAGGGTGGTTGTATACTTTATTCCAGGGCTCTAGGAGCCCGAGGCAGGTGGACCACAGCTGGTGCCATGCCTGGTGGCTATTCAGTGACTTAGCAAGACCCTGTCTCAAAAACAGAAAAGAAAAAAAAATAGCCAGGGGCATGGCTCAGCACAAAGGCCCTGAGGGGCTTCAACATCCAGTATTACCATCTCCACCAAAACAATAATACCTCCTCCCCAAATCCCAAACACAACAAAGTCCTCCTGCATGGCTCCTTTGTTGCCTGATTCTCCTGAGACACGTCTTCTCCTTGAACAGGTGGGTGCTCCATTGCCTAGCCCTGTGACCCTGGGCAAGGCTCTTTACCTATGAAGACAATCACAGTTCCTCCCTCAGCAACAGCTGCTACACTGCCATCCTGCTTGCCCAGGGAGCCCATAGGCAAGTGTTTGCTAAGACCCACATAATGTGGACCTCAGATTGTGAGGGAGGCTAAATCACTGTTGCTCAGTAATGACCATATTCTAACCTCCAGAACCTCTATGTTACTGTAGGTTGCAAAAAGAGCCTCAGAGGTACAATGAGGCTGAGGAGTTTGATTGGAAGATGACAGGTTGCCAGAGCGGGCCCAGGGTAATGATAAAGGTCCTTATAAGAGGGAGAAAGGAGGCTCAGGGTTATAGGCAGGATGCTAAAAGCAGAGTCTGCAGGGATGTGAGGCCAGGAGCCAAGGAACATGGCTGCCTTGGACCCAAGCGCGGGGAAAGAAGCGAGCCTCACCAGAAGAGGTGGCAGCCACCAAGACACTTAGCTTTTACCCACAGACTTTCAACTTCTGATATTCAGAACTGTAAAATAATAAGCCTGTGTTATTTTCAGCCATGAAAATAGTTTTGGTAACCTGTTATATCAGCAGTGGGAAACTAATACAGATTTTAACCTTGAGAAAAGTGGCTTTATAGGGAGTCCAGGTTCTGAAGAAGGTAGACTTTATAATCAATGAACCGATGTCACTTCTTTCTCTTGACTTCGGTTATGGAGAGGTGGGCTTGGTATTTTCATTTTAATTTTATTATGTGCAGTGTCCAAATCCCAGGCACAAGTGTCAGGCAGACCAGGACATAAACAACAGCTGTAGCCTATACCTGCTTGAAGACCTCCAGTCAGCTGATGCTCCCCAGGGTGATGATCATGGTGGTAGTCACAGCCAGGACCTGTACCAGTGGTCTTGACAGCCATTCTGAGAGGCCAGTGCCCAAAGAGGTACTAGTTGCTATATATTTTGAATATTACCTCCACCCTGAACACTTGAGTTTCAGTTTCCTCCTCTGCAAAGTGGGAACAACCTAAGTCAAATGTAGAATTGTAGCTCCCAAGATGGCAGCATCTGTGTCACCAGAGAACTTACTGGAAATGCAAATTATTGCCCATGTACTATGGTAGGCAGAATCCTAAAGCGGCTTCGAAGATCTTGGCCCCACGGCGTACGTGTCCTGCCCCACCATGGGACTCTGCCTAGGATGGATTCTATTTCCATGATTAGGTGATGTTGCACACAGTGTTACGCAGGGCGAGTCTTTCAAAGGGACCAGGCTCTTTTTGAAGTCAGAGACATGATGTCAAACATTTTCCATTGCTGCCTTTGAAGATAAAGGGAAAGAACTCTAGTGCCCTGAGGAGCAAGAACAGTCCCAGTGAGCAGCCAGGGATCTAAATATGCTTGGAAGCACACTCTCCTCCAGATAGCAACATAGACTGGCCAAGAACCTGGCTCCAGCCTCATCACACCCTGAGCCCAGAACCCAGTCATGCATGTCTAAGCCAGACATGCATGAATTCATTTTCCAGCCTTTGCGGAGTCTCATGAATTCTGAGCCAGACAGGCTGCAAGCCACTAGTTTGTCCCAACATGCCACACAACAACAGAAAACTACTACATATATATTTACAGAATCAGAAATTCTTTGCTTAGCATGCCCTCGAGGTGGCTGTGATGTACGTGCAAGTGTGTGCTCTACCACTGTGCTGGCCCAGCAGTATGTGAGGGGCGTGAGGGAGTGAGAGCGCCGATACCATGCAGCGCACATAAGATGTCTTGAGATCCTCAGGTTTCTCTGATGCATTTACAAGTCTTTAAAAGCACAAAAGAGGAACATCTTCCAGATTCACCTTTTCAGACATTAACAATGGACTGATGACTAGGCGTCCTGTAAACGCAGGACAGGCTCTTCTTCTGGACATTCCCAGTGGGCACGGGACATTCCCAATAGCAAGTCTACCTTGTGGGTTCACGTGCTCTCAGGAAAACCCAGCATTTGGTCCTTGAGCTGCTTCAGCCTTTTCTGAGCTCAAGTCTTGCTTCTCCTGTGTGCGGCTCAACGACACTGTCCTGGTTCACCGTCTTCAGTGCCTGGGAGTCCACACAAGCTACTTCCCTTGCCTGGAGTATCTCCCACATCTTTTAGCTCAGTCCCACCTTTCCAGTAATGTAAATATCATTCGTCAGGCAGAATGCCTCTTAATCCTCGAGGTGGGCTTACTGTTCTTCCTTTCTACACAGACAGCAATTATAATGGATTCAGGGTTCAGTTATAATGGGCTATCTTTTTAACACCTACTTCACCCTGAGACTCCGCAAAGGCCGGAAAATGCACTCCTGGGCTTTCACATGTAGTGCAGCCTGAGGACTTAGGAGATGGCTCGGGGCCACCTGTTGCTTCAGTGAATCCACTAGTAATGGATGAACCACCTATCAAATTCTAAAACATAGATCTAAAAAGAGGTGGCTGAGGCAAAATAAATTAATGCCTACCAGTGAATTCCTTAAAAAGTGGTTAAGATGGTAAATTTTATGTTACATGTATATTTTACCGCAATTTTAAAAATTGGGAAGAAAAGAAGGCTAAGCTTTTTAAATGACCTGGGGAAAACCTGATTTTTGGAAAGATGTTACGAGCAAACTTTTCATCAAGCATTTTCCAGGCTCTGTCCTTGGCTGGCTGATCCCAGAGTGAGATAGAGTAAAGAGGACACGGATTCGCTCTCGGAAGCACCCCTGCAGGTCCTTGCAACAGTGGTGCAAGGAAAAAGTGTCTGTGGGCAAAGCTGGGAAGCGCTCTCCTACAAGGGGGTGAACTTTGAGATCTGTCTGGGAAAGGGACAGGCAGTAGCTGTGCTAGATGCATGGAGACTGTAATGTGACTTGGTGTCCCAGGAATTGGTGCTGCCATGTACCAGCAACATTCTTCTCTTCGGCCACTAGATCACCTCTCCTGATCTCTTGCCCACAACTGGGGAGCAGGCTGGATGGCTGCTTCTCTGTGGGTGGTGCTGCCTCAAGCACAGTAGACCAGAAGCCAGTCAGACACTGGCTGAGTCTCCCCCCACCCACTTCCAGGGTCACCTCAAGTTTGTTTCTTGCCCTGGGGCGATGACAGCACTACACTGTGAGTCCTGTGGTCAACAGCTGTGCTTCCCACACTCCTGGCCCATGTGGAACACTCTGAACACCAGCCTGACATCTGCTAAAGAAAGATTCTGCTGTGGACACGTGAGCACCGCCCCCATGGAAAACTGAGTGGGGCAGGACTAAGAAGGTCATTTTAGAAATGAGGAAGCATGTAGAAGGCTGCTGGGGATTGATTCCTGGTGAAGGTGGCAGCCTGGTGGGATGTGGGTGAAAGGAGATGGTGGGTGTGCATGTGCAGTGCAGTCCGGGGTGAAGGGGGAGCCAAGCAGACATGGGGGTCCTCCCAATTTCCCACCATGTTTCTCACCAGAGGGATGTGAGGGACACAGCAGTGCTCCTTGTGTGCCCTGTGCCATGCCTTCGAGACTGTTCTCCCTGCTGGTTCTCTCCCCCTCTCCTGCCAAATGCCAGCTGCTCTCCCCATTCACGGCTACAGCCCAAAATCTCCAGGGATTTTTAAACTTCTCTGAAGGAGACACTGGGAGAATAATAACTCTGGGATCTAAAATTAAGCAGGTTGTTCTAACATCCTAAGAATAGCCCAGTACACCAAACGCATTCATTTAATTTCTTGTTCAACAAGAAGGAATGACCTCTTTCAATACAGAGCTCCTTTGTAACTCTCATTTCAAATAGATCCAGGGGACATACTGATACTGTAAGCAGCTCAAAGGCAAAAACACACATGCAGTTAAGTTGAAAGATTTAGTCAATCTTATATAAAAAGAACTTAGAGTTGAAATGCTCATTGTCCATCTGAAGGCCACTAAACAAATAATTTATTCACATGGAATGGATATGAACAAACCTTTCAGTCACTTAGAAAATAGCCAGAAACCTCATAAAGCAAAACTTCACTTTTTTTCACTTGAAAAATCTCATCAAATAACTTCTTACCTCACACCATTTCTTGCAAACAGTCCAAAAAGTTGCTGAATCCTGGCTATAAGAGGACATGGCATTAAAATGTTGACATTATCATAATGCTTGCCAGTTCCTTCATCATTAAGGTATTTTGGGAAATGTAGAAATATTTTTTTTGTTTAAAACTAAACAGTTGTAACAAATAATCATTAACTGATATAATTATATTGTTAGAAAAAATGCAGTAATGCTGCTCATACATGGCCACAGGTATCCAGCTCCTATTTCAGAAGCTGATATTAGGATTAAAATACAAATATGAGCAAGAAAGAACAATCATTGTACCTCAAAAGCAAGACTGTCTCTGTGATTTGAAAATAAACACTGCATTCTTTCACACTATTAAGTAAACAACTACAGCTCTCCAAATCAGAAAGGAGAGGTCATAAGCCATAAATAACATCCAGCATACCAGGAACTCAAAACTAAGAGGAAGCAAGTTTAGAATAGCAATGGGTTTTTCCCTGATACGTGTATTTTACAAGAAATGTTTGATTCCATTTAAGATGTGGAAAGATAGCATGTTTTTCCCATTCAAAAGGGAAACAGGGAAGGTCTAAGGAGCTTGATCCATTATTATGTCCTATTCAGGGGGAAAAGAAAAAGAATAAAGTGCAGAAAAGGATTAATCACAAATGTATGACTTATTAAAAATGACTGGATGACAAGAACATACCTACAGGAATAAATATGGCCACAGAGCCCATTTTCAAAGGTCCACACAGTGAGCACAATGGTGATTTTGTGGGTGGTGTTTTCTTTGTCACACAAAAGGCCACCAACTACCAGAAGGTTACAGCCACTGCCATGTGGAACCGGGCTGCTGAAGACTCAGTAAAGGGCCTGTGCTCAATCACATAGGGGACCCAGGAGCGCTGTACAGTGGCCCCCCACATGCCAAGGGATTGGGGCATGGCCACCAGAGCTGCGTGCAGGCCTTTCATGGAGACCTGCCTCTTCAGCCTAGAGCTCTTGCCCCACTCTCACCCTCTTTCCACACCTTTACCTGTTTTCTGCTCTGTAAGCAAATATATCCTAGTAGATCATGACAAAAAGCGCAAAACTTGTCCCAGAGAAGCCAGGTGAATGTGGTACCTTAGGTGTCTTGCCCACTGCAATAAACCAAATCATTACCCTGAAATTCTTAGGTTGATGCCCTAGCCCCCATGAGGGTAACATAGGTCGGGCTCTGAGAAGGGGATTAGGGTTAGATGAAGCAGAGAGGATGGGGTTCTTGTGATAGGAGTAGTATTCTTACAAGAAGACCAGATTCCTGCCCCTCTCTCCTTTTGCTCTGTGAGCACACAGCAAGAAGGCAGCCGCCTCTTAACTAGGACGAGAAGAGGTCTCATCAGGAACCAACCAGGCTGCACCCTGGACTTTAACCTCCAGACTCTAGCACTGTGAGAATAAAATGTTAGCTATTTAAGCTATCTGGCCTGTGGTACTCGGTCACAGCAGCCGGAGTGGACCAAAACACTCTTGATCATTCAGTTCTGGAACAAGATTTTGAGCAAAGTCTATGGAGTCCCAACCAATGATCTTGACAACTGTATGGTGTCATTTTCCAAGAAGCTCTCAGAGCTAGATGAAATTTGCTTCACATGGCTAGGTATGTGCTGGACAACGAAAACTTCTTAAACTAACATATCAAAAATCAAATCAGGTCTAATGAAGTGGAGTGTTTCTGATTTCTGCACATGTTTGTTAATGTACTCAACTGGGAAAGGTCTAATAGTGGAGCTGAACGAAGGGCAAGTGTGATACAAATGTGACGGTGGGGCATGCTCAGGACTGAAATTCTCTACAGCATTTACATTTTAAAAATAAGTGCAGTTCTACACAAAAGTTTGGTTGAGAAATACTGTATGTACTATTATAGTCTCTTAAAAATCTTTTATCTTTTTATCTATATAAATTAATATACTGCTTAATCTCATGATTATTTTAAATGGAAAACATTCATGAAAATTTAAAACCCTGTTAATTTCTGTATCTATTATTAAATCTTCTAATGTTTAGTGCAGAAGAATGCTAAGATCCTAACACCACTTAAGTAAGACTATTTTTCTAAGTTCACATTGCAAATTCAAGCAAAAATCTATATCAGTGTATGAAGCAACTGTAAAGCAGCGCATGCTTTTCCTTGTGCATTTTGTGTATTTGCTTCTTATTTGGTGTAGGCTTGAGTTTTGCAGGTGATAAACTGACCAGCCCTGATCAGACATTAGGGAAGGAACACAGGGTCAGGGACCTGGTTTCATTCAGCTTTCAAGGTTGGGTGCAGGGCTGCGAGGAAGGAACTGACCTAAAGCTCTCTGCTTGCCTTCTGTTACTCATGATCCTCATTGTCTCAGTCTTACCTGATGGAAGAAAGATGGTCTTTGGCCCATGATTAAAGTGCTGTGCCCACGCATGCTTGGCTTGGGTGCTGGTGTGTTCTGACTCATGCTCTTGGAGGCCCCCAAAGGGTACAAGGAGAGAGTCAGCAGTAGTCATGTGGTGGTAGTTCCTGTTAAGAATGTGAACTTCACCTTGCAGGCATTTTATACAATGCCAACTGTGACTATTTATTTATTTATTTATTTACTTATTTATTTATTTGGTACAGGGTCTCTGTAGGCAGCTCAGACTCATGGTGATCTTCCTGTTTCAGCCTCCCCAGTGCTGGGATTACAGGTATGTACCACCATGCCTCGTTTTGGGGCCAGTATGGCATGTGGCACTATGGGTTGAACCTGGATCCTTGCACTTGCCAGGCATGAGCTTAGACTGCTAGGCTACCTCCCCAGTATCTTATATATATTTTTACTTCTTTTATTGCAATGTTCATTTTCTAACCTGGTGGTTTAGATGATGTCCCTGACTAACCTAGAGTTTGAAAAGGCATCTACCAGGTGATTCACTGTGGCTGCTCTAATCAGTATTTGTGTAAGTACCTATGTTCCCAAACTAACAAATTATGCTGGGAAACTTAGAAAATCAATACTGTCTCATAGCAGGGTGGTGCTGGTAACCTGCCAGTCCAGGTCAAATGGGACTGCGCCAATACCTGTCTTGTTTCTAACACATACGAAGCAAAACAGAGTTAATTCCACTGGTGGCCCCCACAGCAGCTGTCCCTGAAGGGATGCAAAAGTTGAAGAGGGCAATGATGGTGACCAGGAGGAAGACTCCCAATGACTGACATTCTTCTGAAATATTTGTGAGGGAGAAAGGCAGCAAGTGATTCACCAGTGTTCTCAATTTAGCTACTTATTCACTGAATACCTACTGTGGGCCAAATATTCACTAAGCCAACTGCTGGGGCCCAGTGACAACTACGCCATGGTTCCCTGAGGGGCCAATGATCCCAGAGGGCACACTCACCACCCACACTGATGTCCAGAGCTACTGAGCTCAATACAGATGTGATCTGAGGCCCTCTGGCCCCCTGCCCCAGACGTTCTTACGTGAGGTAGAACACGTGAGAACAAAGGGCTGCAGCCCAGACTCCTAACTGGCAAAGGTCCTCCCTATTCTCTCAATATATTTTTTAAGACAATTTCTCAAGTACCTTCTCCCAGGGTCTAAAATATCACTTAGAGAAAGTTATTGTTCCAGCTTTTATTTTCACAGCAAAATTTGACATCTGCCATTTGCCTAAGAACCACACTCAAAAAAGAAAAAGAAGAAATGCACGGTTCCCTGAGTCAAATCTGAGAAAACAGTTTTACAGTTTCAAAGCTGTTTCTACAAATTTTGCCCTGCGCTGAACTGCAACCACCCCTGATATTCACATACTGAGGCTTTAACCCCAGCACCTCAGAGCGGTACTGAATTTCAAGGAGGGGCCTTTAAAGAGGGGACTCAAGTAAAATGAGTCTGTCAGGGTGGGCACGGTGGGCCAGTTGCTTGGTGTCATCGTGAGAAAACAACATGTGGACACAGAGAAGGACACAAAAGAGAGGACATGAACATGAAATAGCAGCCATCACCTATAAGCCAGGGAGAGATGTCTCAGAAGAAACCAATGGTGTCTACACCTTGATCCTGAAACTCCAGCTTCTGGAATAGGAGAGAAGTGTGTTGTACAACATCAAATCTGTGCCATGTATGTACATGGGAGCCTTAATCAACTGATACAACCTCCAATTTAATAGGCAGACAACAAGATGAAATGTGACCATCTGAGCTGCCACCCTTATTCATAAACAAGGGCTGTCCAGAAACCCCATGATCTACAATCTGTCTACAATCAGGAGAAGTCTACTTTTAGGAGAAGTCTCTGGAAGAAACAACGAGACAGTAGTGCAATTATGGCTTCAGTGCATTCCTATTTGAGCCCACCAGCTACCATTAGCAATGCTTACTGGGACACACAGAGCTTTATCATAGATTTGGCACAATTATATCCTCCTATCATCGAATACCAAGCTGTAAGTTACTCCAATATATAGAAAACCTCAAACTCAATGATGTTGATCAAGTAAGACAAGCCATTTTGCGACAGTAATTAAATACGTCTTTTCAAATGCCACATTGTTGGCAGTCATCTGGAATAGGCTTCTTTTTTTCCAAACTGAAGATCCAAGGAAAATGGTGAAAGGGTTTCAAAAGCACCCATCAAACCAAGAAGAGAGCACCAGAAATAGATGCATGCCAACAGTGACTATTTTTACTCTATGTCCTGAACAGTGTTTCTTTTCAGTTGCCGTGTGTGAAGGTCTTCTGGCTGCCTTCTAACTGAAAAAGTCACAGCAATGTACACTTGCAGAAAATGTCTATAATAGTTTCTTCCTTGGAAAAAATAATGACAAACCCTGAGTCATGTTTCCTAGGATTTTAAAATAATGATGCTGATTTGCTATTTTATTTGAAAATTCCATGGTAATAAAATAAGCAATTGAAGATTTAACCTATTTCCACTGGAGCAATCAAGAGGAATCGAAGAAGCACAGAACAGCTCTGACACTCTGGCTTAGCAGTTTCTACAGCTAATCCAAAACTCACGTTCTGTCAGTTGGTAATTCTGAAATCCACAGCTGGGAGCTGTTAGACTGGTGAACACTCTTTCTTGATTCTTCCCTTAACTCAGAGTTTAAAGAAATTTATATCTCATGAAACTTTCCTCTTTGAACTCCTACCATTTTTCCCCTTGCCACTGAAGGTCAAGTCTCTTCTTGTCCCTCTCAACTTGTTGCACCCTTCTCTGCATGTTGGAGGAGGAAAGTGAGCAAACACTGCGCAATAAAGACTTAAGAGTGGGACTCTTTTCTCTCATGAGAAGACTTAGAGGACACATATTCTAGAAATCTTATGCACTAAGGAGGAATCCTGTTAACAGAGAAAGGAATTACTAGCGCTTTGCTAGACTTTTTGAGTTTGGGACAGACAGTGGTGAGCACAGAAGCAGTTAAGGGTACAAGGTGAAAACCCTCCTCATCCTCCCAACTCACATCATGTCCCTCACTCTCTCTATCCTGGCAGGTAGGAGTCTAGCAGCAGAAAATAGAAATATGATATCAGGAAAACTGAGGTCTTAAATGGAAAAGAGAATTGTATTGGTATGAGGCCATGGGACCTTTCAGGGTGTGGCTTCTCACTGGCTCTCCAGACTCAGTTCACAGTACACAGTCACTGCATTATCAAACAGGTACTGTCTATGAGCTGTCCAGAAATGCACAACTTTGCGGCTACCTCAGAGCTACTGAAGTGATACCTGCATTTTACAAGGTTCTGGGGATCTATGCACATGAGGTCTGAGAAGCACTGGGCTGGAGTAGAGGCGGAGGAAGATGTGATTACCAGCTGATTGCTAAGTGACATCGTGTGATGGGAACGTGAAAACATCCTCAGTTAACTTCTGAACCAATAATTCCCCAGCAGACTCTTGCCAGATTATCACAAATGCCACTTGGTTTACAGGAATTTTTTCCACAGAAAATGTTTATCATGTTGCCAAGGGCATTAGAATCAACAGGGATTCCATCAATGTTCAGCAGGAATGAACCATTCACACACAGGCTTCATTCTTAATCATTAGATGTACTGGTTAAAACAAAGGAATTGTACACACATATGAAACTATGATTGTTGAAAGTACTATGTAGCTATCCCTCATAAAAGACAGGAAAGAGGCTGACTTGATCATATGTAAACTGACGTAAGTTACAATCAAGTAATAAACTTATTTCCCTTCATAAGCAATTTTAGTGGTTGACTGTATTTCCAGCATTTTCCTCTAGAGATGAGTTTTATGAACTTTAAATGACTCAAACTTTTAGTGCACCCCTTTTCCATAAGCTTTTCTCTTTAACAGGATGAGAAGACGGGCACATGATCACCTTTTCCTGAGTTCTCAACTACCTTTTGAGAACATGCGTGATATAGGGAGAAGCAATTCTCTTCCAGACCACAAATAACACAACCTTTTAAGAGACCAGGGGCATGAAAAACTTACATACCAAAGAAAGAGACAGATGCCACTCCTCTGTGACAGCAACTGCATCGGAGCCAACTCCTCACTTGACCTGATAGCCTCAGCAGGCTTTCAGCTAAACAACCCTGTTCCAGGGCAGTGAGAACCAGGAACTGGCCGCAGGGGGAGCAACTACGGAAGGGCACTGGTAGCTTCTACCCCATTGGCACCTGTCAATTTTACCTAAAAAAATAAAAGACTCCAGGTGTCTGGAGCATGATGCCACATGATTTACAGTACATAAAATCATGGAAAGTCACACCACTTCCTGATAGCTCACAGCTCAGGCTGGCCACCGAAACACTTCTCCTGACTAATTCGTTCCATGCTGTAGTTTTCCATGGCTGACTCACGACCATATCCTACTTTTCTCATTTCCTGAAATGATTCTGATGAAGGTTATTCCACATAAAAAAGTGGAGTGGAATGATATGTAAAACCCAGAAACCTAGGTACAGTTTTAAAATCTTTATACAAAGTCCAAAATAAATGACTACAAATTCCTAACATGAATCAATATTCCTGGGCATCACCACATATTCCAATAAATAGGCCTGCAGCATACTGCTAGGACCCTGATTAAAGCTATTGAGTTCAATTCCGGAACCAGGTGCTTATAATGAAACAAGCAAAAAGCAAGAATCTTTCAGAATAAGAAGGTATGAAATTGACAAGGAGCATGATTAAGATGTGAAGGGCATAGAGGCAGCCTGGGCAACCTGCTCTGTAAGGTAACATGGTGATATGCTTTTCCCTAGAGAGGAAGGAATGTAGGAATCCTACATTTCAATGTAGAATCACAGATACATTTATATTGTTTCCAAAAGGAACATGAATTACTTCATAGTTTCTAGATTTGTCAGTTCTTTAGGCAAGATAAACACTTTAAAATTACTTGTGATGAAAACAAAGAAACACTTCTAAAACCCCTGGGATGAAGGCATGGTGGTGCACATCTGTAATTCTTCTCAGAAGTCCGAGGGAGCAGAATTATAACGTAAAATTTAAAAGGAGCAGGGGCGATCAGAGTGTCCAAGGTCTTGAGTTAAACCCCGAGTACTGTAAGAAACAAAACTAACACCTAAAACAACTCACCGACTTCTAGAAACAGGGAAAAAT
>PVKN010030793.1:0-12639 GCA_004027915.1 Capromys pilorides
GGATGGCCCAGTCTCTCAGGCCCTCAGGAAGTGTGACCTTGGATCCAGCTGCTGGAGCCCGTGTGTCCAGGCCCTGCACTGAGAGCCTGGGGCTCTGCCACTGGTGAGGCAGGGACAGCGTTGGGCCAGGCCAACCCTGAGCGCTACTGGGTCCCTCTGCAGGGCCTTCACATCCTGGCCTGAGGAGGGGATAGCCGGGACTTCAAGGGCTGGGCCAGCTCTGCCACACACCAGCTGTATGGCCTTGGGCTGGGGACTCCTCATGCATCGTGCCAGTCATGGTACAGGAGCACTGGGCCAGGCCCCTGCAGTCCAGGCAGCATTCTCCCCATGCCCACTTGGAGGGAAGGTGCCAAGCTACCATGTGCACTCTGATAGGCTCAGGCTTCCTGGCCCCCAGCCTGTGAAGTGGGCCTATAGTGTAGAATGGTGCTGAGTGATGCCACTGGGATGAGCTGAAGCAGTGAAGACTCCACAGGTGCCAGGCAGCCCACGGTGGACACTGTGTGGTGTCTGATAGGATGGAAAGGGCTTCTCCTACCCACAGGGATGGAGTGAAGGAAAGAGGAGTGGTGACCAGCAGCCTGGACCTGAATATTCTAGAGAACTTCCCTGCTGAGACCTGAGTTGGGGAATTGGGAGATGCAGGGACATTGCCGGCCCGGCCCGGGCTTTGCCCTCCCTCTCACAGTTCACTTCAGGCTGGGCTCCACCCAGTTTCCCTGGCTGTGCCTGCCCTTATGGTCTGCCCATTGCTGTGACCTGAGCTTGGGGCCTTAGAGTAAGCAGGAACCCCTGTGGTTCCAAATTCCAGCCCTGTATCAGTTAGTTTCACTGTGTTGTCTGACTTGGGGTAACTCATTTCACCTCTCTAAACCTTGGCTTTGTCTGCCAGCCACCTGGGAGTCAGAAGTGGGCAGTCACGTCGGGCATGGAGGCGCACACCTGTACACCCAGCACATGGGGGCTGAGGCAGAAGGATTGCCCTGAGCTTGAGGCCAACCTGGGCTACATAGCGAGACTCTGTTTCAAAGAAATAAAAGTGGGTAGCCAGACTGTGTCTCTGTAGATGCTCCGTGAATGTCTTCCTCTTCCCTTCCCCCTCATGCTAGTGATTCTGCTGACCCAGCAGACACAGTCCTGCCTCCTACCTCTGAGATAGTTAGCTGCTCAATAAACAGACCTTGGGCCTCCAGACTTTATGTTCATGAGACTGGTGGAAGCCAGTCAGGACCTCACCATGCTTGAGATGGGGGTTCTCTCTCTGTGATGGCGGGGAGGATAGTCTCAGCGCAGGTTCATGACCACCCACAGGACAAGTATGATGGGCCTCAATTTTCCTGTATGCATGATGGCCTGGGGTCAGTCACTCAGCATATCAGAGCCAGGATTGAGACCCTTAGCAGGAGGGCTAAGGCTTTTACCTGGCCACCTGCTCATGGACACAGTGGGCCTCATAAAAAATGATGGATGAGAAAGGACCAAATCTAGGCAGTATCTTGTAGGAGGGGCAGGCAGGGGACTGGCACAATGCCAAGGCTGTGCCAGGAGGGCAGGGCAGCCACTAAACCATCTTTCCTAGGCCTGGGCCTGAGTCCTGAGTGTCCTGGCTGGTGGGCTCTGCTAAGGGTAGGGCTGCCTTGGCCACCCCTGTAGTCACCCCTCCTCTTGGGACTCTGTGTAGACAGATCTCTGCCCATTTGCCCCTTGCAAAGGGCAGGCCAGGTTCATGTCTGGCAGCTGAATGTGTGGTGTGTGTGTGTGTGTGTGTGTGTGTGTGTGTGTGTGTGTGTGTAAGCACTGGCCGGAACCTCCTGCCTGTCTTCTGGGGCTTTGGGGCTGTGTGGTCCCAGGCCAACATCCCAGAGGACAAGGGCTGTGGGGTCTATGGATGGGAAAGGGACCAAGCATTTCAGCCTGCTTCCCCCGGGGCTCTGACCTGAAGTCTGTGCTATCTCCCCGCCCTGGACGCCCCTATGCAATAATGACAAGGGCAAGGAAAGCTGCCCCCAACCTCTGTCCTGTGCTGTACAGTGCTGAGCCACCTGCATGGTGCCAGCACATCATGGCACAGAATGTCCAGATGAGAAAGTGAGGCTCAGAAAGGGAAAAGCAGTGCTTGTGGTATGAGCCACAGCCTGAGGAGCTGGATTCAGGCAGGTCACCCTGACGGTGAAATCAGGGGTCTTTCCTCTGCATTGGCCTGACTGGAAACATCCCAGGAAGTACGTTAGCTTGTCTCAGCTCCACTGGAAAGAGGTGTCAGGGTTCACCCTCTTACCTTCATGGACCCCGGGAGTCAGGCTGCCTGCATTTCTCCTTCATCAGTCCCACTTTTCTCAGCCTAAGAGTCCCTTTCCCATCCATGGACCTCCACAGCCTTTGTCCTCTAGGATGTTGGCCTGGGACCACACAGCCCCAGAAGATAGGCAGGAGGTTACACAGTGCTTACACACACACACACACACACACACACACACACACACACCATACATTCAGCTGCCACACATGAGCCTGGCCTGCCCTTTGCAGCTTCAGTCCCAAGGATTACCCTGCACCCGTCCTCTGTGTCTGCCACTGTCCACCCCTGCTCCCATCTGGGGGGCTCTGCAGTGCCCCACTTCCCTGCCCACCCAGCAAGGATCGTTGCCCTGCCTGCTGTCCATCACAGCCAGCTCTCCCTTCCCTCCCTCTGACCTTTTGCCCACCCATGGCCTTAGCAGCTGTTAGCCCTCCTGCCTGTCACTTTCTTGGTGCTCCTACCAGCCTCAGTTGGCCCCCACCCTGCCCATGTTACTCCCATAGTTCCAGTGCCTGGCACAGTCTGACATAAGCTAGGGGTACAGGATGAAGAGGAAGCCATCTACCCTAACAAGGGGTCAGGCCAGATATGGACCAAGCCTTCCCAGAGGCCTCCCAGGCAGGTTTCCTTTCCAGGTGGCTCTGACCCTGGATCAAGTCACCAGCTGGCCAGCAACAAATATTTACATTTGCAAAGCAAATTCCCACAGAAGACCTGGGCTGGGGCTGGGGCAGCTGCATCCCTGTGGCCTGTGGTCACTGAATCGTGCTGACCCCTAGGTGGAGGGAGTGATATAAACAAGGGACTCTTCCCTTGGCTTCTCTCATAGAAGGAAAAACACAGGGGTGGAGTTCAGGGACTCTCAAACTTCTCACAGCTCCATTCCTAGTTTAGGGCAAGCTAGGCATCCAGGCCCCTACATCCTGCTGTGTAGAGATCCCAGGCCTGTTTCCTGGGCTTGGGTGCTTTTTGTTCATTTTGTTTCTCAGTACTGGTGACTCAATGCAGGCCCTTCTCAGTGAACTACATCCCCAGGTTTTCTTTTTATTTTGAGACAGGATCTCAATAAGTTGCCCAGTCTGGGTTCAAACTTGTGATCCTCCTGCCTCTGCCTCACAGAGAGCTGGTATTCAGGAGTATACTACTCTGCCTGACTCTTAATGTTCTCTGTGCTTTGAGATGCCATAGGTATCCAGCAAGAAGAGACTCTGACTTGGCACCGGGTAGAAGGGTGGGGCTGCTTTAAGAGGCACAGAACTAGAAACTAAGGAGAGCACTGGCCTTTGGAGGGTCAGGACAGAGTCATGAGAGTGTCAGGAGGGCCTTTGGTACTGGTGGGCGCCCTGGTCTGTCCAGGAAGGCTCCTGAGGAGGTGACATGGGAACCACAGCTCTAGGGATCGCGGGAGGGCATGGTGCACATGCGTAGGGTGGTTGGGAGCCTCCTGGATGGCAAGAAGTGGCCTGGGGTTGAGCTTAGTTCTGTGACCTGGAACCAGGCTCGGGGCCCTCCTGAGACAGCAGAAAGGGCAGAGGAGCCCTTCGGGGATGTTTAGGAGCCTCAGATAAGGGGCCTTTTAGCCCACTACAGCCTTGCTCAGGGCCAAACAGAGTGGGAGGAATGGAATATGTTGTCCTACAGAAAACCAGCCTCCAAGCTGTAGCTTCTTCCTGACTAGGATTTTGTCTGCTTTATAAAGGGTTCTCTTGAACGTGGTTCATCTGTTGAACTATTTCTGTCCATTTATCAGACTTTGAAGGAAGTTTGGGGTAATTTTTGTGAATTTTGAGTCCAGGATCAACATTTTCCTGGTCTTTTGGACAGTCCTGTTATTTCTTTAAACATACTTGCCTTGACCGTGCTAGGGTTGAGCCCAGGGGCTTTTGCAGCGAGGCAAGCCCTCTCCCACTGAACTACACTTCTAGCCCATAATGAAAATTCACAATTACTATGACCCCCTTCTGTCTGTATGGCTGGCCTGGCTATGTTTCTGCTCATTTTTCTGTCTCCTCATGAAATATCCAAAACCAAATTGGTTGAAAAAGAATTTCCAGCCACAAGTCCACTGTTTAAGAATTCAGGGACATCCACACGTGACATTAGAACATTTATGCTCCTTTTCAAGATGTTTGTGTCTGCCATCCACATTATTTTGCCTTTTATTTCTTTCGCTTGCTTGAAATTTATTTTCAGCCCTTGCTTTGTGTGTTCATAAACAGAACTTTTATTGTAGCCCTTGAGGACACAGAAGACAGACAAAGTCCCTGTCCTGGTGAGGTTGTGCTCCACCCAGGGGTAGGAGAAGAGGCAGTCAGCTGAAAAGCTGCTCCAGTCAGTAACATGTCACGGGGAGGAAAAAGAAACAACTATTAAAAAGAAACAACTCTGTTCTAGTGCAAATGTATGCCTGCATTCAGTGTTTGGGCTAGAGAACTTGTAGTGGTAGAGCACTTGCCTAGCATGTGTGAGCTCTGGGTTCGATTCTTCCCATACTGCAAAAACAAAACTATGAGGAAAAAAAGCAAGACGTAGAAGTGTAGCAGGAAGAGCCAGAAGAAGCCAATACTTAGGAGAAAACTAAGTTCACACAGGGCTGGAGTTACAGCTACTGCTTTGGGTCACCACCCTCACACAGTAATGTAATAAACGTTTACATCTTCAAGTAAGAGCAAAAGACGATTTCTTTCAGGCACCAGAGTCCTGCTGGACCCTGGGTCAGGTGCTTCCACCACAATTGTCAGAAAAGAGATCAAGCCCTGGAGCCAAACCTACCTGGGGTCAGATCCTGCCTGGAGAACTTCATGAATGTGACTGTGAATGAGTTGCTTTGTTTCCTGTTAAAGGAAAGAAAGGTCTCATTCATTCATCCATGTATCTGCATGTGGGAGACTACAGAGGAGAGGTGACACTGAGATGCTTCGTGTCGCAGTGTTCCCATCTGTTAGGATGATATGGCGCAAGTGCAATTAATAAAACAGACACTACCTATAATAAGTTTGTAGAGTGTTCAGGAACTGGCTGGAGAGTAGGTGCTAAACACAACTTGGCCTTTGTCTCTGCCTTCTCTGTAGGATGGAGCTGGGCTGTGTGAGGCCCTAGCAAGGGGCCTGGCTCACAGTAGCATCTCCCCTGCCGCAGTCCTGGGTGGGAAACCCACCTTTCTTCATCCTGGGGAGATTTCTCTCCTGTACCTGAGCAAGTCACAGGCCCCTGGGGACTATGTGTCAGGGATGCAATAGAGTCTGAGCAAAGGCCCATGGTGGGTCTGGAACAAGGCCTGGCAGCCTCCCCACTGGGGGCCGGCCAGACGGACCCGTCTGGTTTGAGTTCTTGGCGCCTCGTGCTCCCTGCCTCAACCCACAGCCCAGGCTGCCAGGCCTGTACCTTATTTGGGTCTCATCTCCCCCTGCACACCCCTGCAGACGACGCTTCATGACCTTAAAAGGCAGACCTGGGGGGCAGAGGAGAGTGTTGCCCCTGCTGGCTGGAGAGCCCCTCCAGCTGCGTCCCCGCCATTGGCTTGGCCAGCCTGTCCCTGCAGCTGTGCTGAAAGCCAGAGCAGCCAGAGCAGCCGGGCAGGCTGCTCCCCTCAGAACGTGGGGGGTGTGGGCGCCAGGAACGAGCAGCCAGCCTCCCTCTGGTTTTCATTTAGAACCAGAGCTGGACCCACTTCAGGCTCTTTTCACCAAGAGGGGCAGAGAAAGCAAGGAGGGAAAACACCAACGCCTCATTTATTGAGCACCAACTTGTGTGCCAGGCCCTATGTGTGCACAGTGGGTGCTTTGCAACATCTCCACTCTTTAGGCCTCAGACCAGCCTAGGAGGGACAAACAGAGGCCTCGATAGCCCATTTTACAGATGAGAGAATTGGCAGGTACTGAGAAACACACATGTTAACAAGTGTGTCGGAGCTGGGGAGATAGCTCAGTACAGTAAGTGCTTGTGTGGCAAGTGCAAGGGCCTGAGTTCAATTCCCAGTTCTGCAAAAAATGCTGTGAACTCTAACCTCTTAACCTGAGTACCTGGCTGTAGCCACTGGGGAACCCTCCACCCCGTGACCAGCTGCTCTCACCAGCCCATCAGGTGCCCTGTCATGCTGTGTGACCCTGTTCAACTGCTTCACCTCTCTGAGCCTCTGTCTGCCCCCTGCACATCAGCAGCTGGGGTGTGTGATGTGCCAAGGATGGCCCAGGCCAGTAGGGTCCTCACCCCTCCATTCCTCAGTTGCAGCCTCCTCCGGCTTCATGGAGCCCATGTGGTCAGGCAACAGCATGCGGCGGATGGCGCTTCGGCCCACAACAGCCTTCTCAGGTGGGTCTTGAGCAACTTGTTACTGACTTCCTGGGATGGGGTAGACCTGGAGGAGTGCAGGAAGTCCGCTGTCTAAGATCCAGCTGGGCCCAGCAGTGGAGCATCTTAGCACTCCACACTTTCTACTGGAAAGAGCTGGAAAGGAAGGACCCCAGAAGGGAGGCTGACCCGGGCTCAGGCATCCCAAGACCCATGACCCCTGACCTCTTGCTGATGCAGGTCCAAACCCCAGATTTTGTCTTTTTATGTAAACTCTGCTTTCCTGAGTACCTGCAATGTATCCAGCTCCAGCCAGGTGCTTTCTACCACTAGCTCATTCAACTTCCCAGATGTCCACCCACCCCCAACCAATACCTCTTTGACCCCATTTCAGAGAAGAGGAAACTGAAGGTCAGAAAAGAGACGTGCCCTGCCCTGCCCTTCCTTTCCCTGCCCCGCTCTGCCCCAGGACCTGAGCCAGGCAGGGCCAGCACTAGGGTGGCTTGATTGTGTTGCCCTCCTGAGACACTGCTGTGCATTTCCAGTGAACCCAGGGTCCTCAGGCATTAGCAGGGGTGACGCTCCCCTGACCCATGAAGCTGTGGTTCAGACCAGAGTCCAGCTTCTGGAGGCTCCTTATATGGCCAGAACTGTCATCAGTGTGTTAGGGTTGTCACCAAGGAGGCCAGGGTGCTGGGCTATGCTTGTGTGAGGATCAGAGAGTGACCCCTGTGAGGCCAGCTTCATCCAGGATGGTCCCCGGAGCTGGCATCCACAGGCTCTATTCCCACTCTTCAGAAGCAAGATTTCATGCCCTGGCTTCTGGAAAATGGATTGCTTTGGATGTGCAGAGATGCTAGATTCTGCTCTGGGACAAAGAAGTCCACTACGAAGGGTTTGGAATGGAAGAAACCCATAGGGCGTGACAGTCCCTTAGCCTGAGGTGCTTCTGCAGCCCCAGCCCTGCATTCAGCTCCCTCCTGTGTTGGGGTCATTCTGCACCCATCTTCTCCTTCCACCCCCACCTCCAGAGCTCTGGAGGGCATCCAGGGACCAAAATTCCTCCATTCCACAGGTTGTCTCAACTGCAGCAAGGTGACAGAGCTGGCTGAGCGGCTGAAGGCACTAGAGGCCAAGGTATGTGAGCAGCTGACCTGGTCCTCTGCCCTCAGGCCCCATGGCACCCCCTACCCTTTCCTGCACCCCCGTGATGAGCTGTTCTCGCTCCCACAATGCAGCTCTGAGCTGCTGAAGTCCTTGCCCTGGGGATCCCCATGGACCTGACTGGCGGCTTCCCAGGCAGCCATGTCCCTGCCTCCTGCTGGTTCCTGACCAGCTCTCTTCAGCCTGTTGTTTAGTGCCACCCTTGAGAAGGCCCCTCAGTCAGGTGACCTGGCCTGTTCATCCTCCAGAGACCGTGCTACTCCCTCCCATGTGGCCCGGCCCAGCCGGATGAACACACTCCCAGAGCTTGTTGCTGAATCCTCTCTTCGTCACCTCCCCTGTACTAGTACCATCTTCTGGCTTCAAAAGCAAATCTGTTATACATTTGAGATCATTTTAAGACAAAAAGGTTTATAAATTGTAAAATACTATAGTACACAAAGATTCTAAACATGGAAACTAAAAAACTCAAAAATGTGGAAAACCTACCAGATTGCCATTTGCAGCAAGCATCTGTGCCCCAGAGAGGGTGATTGGCCCCCCTCTACACACTTTTTTTTTCATTCTTCCTGAGGCCATGTCTTGCTCTGTTACATAGGTTTGTAACTCCTGGACTTAGGCTACTCCTTCTGCCTCAGCCTCACAAGTACCTAGGACTGCGGGCATTTGCTGTCAGCTTTCAGTTGTCTTTTTCTGTCACATTTTTCAAACATACAAATAGACAGTCTTGGGAGCCGGTGAGATGGTTCAGTGGTCTAAAGCGCCTGCTTAGGAAAGCTCAGGCAATTGCAGGGACTGCGGTTCAATCCCCAGCACCACATGCTGCACCAGCCCCACTACCAGGGCAGGCTGAGCCAGCCATAAAAAAAACAAAAAAAAACGAACAAACAAATAAACACATAAAAAAAATCTTAAAAAAAAAAAACAAATAGACAATCTTTTGCTCCACTGTTCTCTACTCTATTTCTTCTTCTTCTTCTTCTTCTTCTTCTTCTTCTTCTTCTTCTTCTTCTTCTTCTTCTTCTTATTTTATTTATTTATTTATTTTTTACTGGCGCAGGCTGCCTTAAGGGCAGGTCTGGTATGGCCTGTAGAGCTGGGGATAGAACTGTGGTCCCCTGTGCCTGACTGGGTTCCCCCAAGCAGGTGCTTAAACAACTGAGCTAACTGGCAAACCCCTCCCTACTCTATTTCATTTCCCTTCAAATTCAGCAAAAATCTTAGCAGTCGAGGAGGCCTTAAATTCAATCCCCAACACACATACACAGAAAGAAAGACAGACTGACAGACTGATAGTGACAGAGAGTCAGAGACAGAGAGACAGAGACACATGCCTGTGGAGCTTTACTAAACCAAGAAAGGCATCATATTATTTATGGGATAAGTACAGAAAAAATATGAAGCCAACAAACACCTGCAAGAACAGCCAGCTGGCAGGGATACATGTAGTGACTTCTGCAGTGTTGTAATGCACAAATTATACAATTTGAAAAACACGGTCATTTCTCAGGGCTGTGGATATAGCTAAGCAGTAGAGTACTTCCTTAGCATGTGCAAGGCCATGGGATCCTTGGAGGAGGGGTACACGCTTACTTCTGATGAAGTTTCTGGGCCCCGAAGCCCAGCTCTCCTCTCCCAGCTGGGCTCAACTAGCACCATGGGCCTCGCACCACCTGTACAAGGGCCACTCTGCTAGCCTGTCTGATGAGTCCCTGGCACCCATTCTATCCCTCTTTCTCTTCTTCCACAGGTGGCCGTACTGACTGTCACTGAGCAGGCAATGCCCCCAACCCTACCTACCCCTGAAGATCCTGCCCCACTCTGGGGCTTCCCGGCTGCCCAGGGCAGCCCTGGAGATAGAGGCTTCCCAGGTGAGTGGACCAGGTGGGAATCACTGCCATGTGGGAATCAGGGCAGTGAGAATCTGGCCCCCGTTCTGCTGTGAATTTCATGCGGCACCCAAGGCCTCAGTCTTCTCATCTCTCCAGTAAACCTGAGAGAACAGTCTCGGGCTCCGAGCCCTGGAGGAGGCCAATCAGCCCCAGCAGACGCTGCCACGGTGGAGCTACAGAAGGGGTCTCTGGGTAACTGTCTGCACCTTCAGGCCCAAGGGACATGCCCCTTTCATACCCCCTCACCCCAGGACTGCCAGGAGCCAGAGAGACTGCGAAAGCCCCACTGCTCCCTCGAGATGGTAGGTGCTGGCTGAGGACCCAAAGTTGGGGTACGGGTCTAAAGAAAGTCTAGATCTGCCAACCTCATGTTCTTTGCCCCTAGACCGAATGGGTATGCGGGGCCTGCCTGGCCCCACCGGCCCCAAGGGAGATGCTGGCAGCCAGGGCCCAGCAGGAATGAGAGGCCCACCAGGTGAGTGGCCAGAATGATGCCCGTTCCCCTAGTTGCCTTGCCATCTGCCCAGCAACATGGACCCAGGCAGGGATCTTTCCCCCAGCCCTGAGACAGCCAGGTAACCAGCCCCCTTTTACCCAATGACCTCTCTGCTCTCCACTCTCTGGATTGCCCCACTCACTCCTGGACTCCCTAAAGCCTTCAGCTCATGCTCCTTGGGCCACTGTGCTCAGTGGGCTCTGAGCTGGATGCTGGGAGGTTGGGAGTCGGCCCAGTCCTTGCCCCCAAGGAACTCTCAGACTAATGGGAAGAAGCCCAGGCAGGAGAGAAACACCAACCCCCTGATGTGACCAGGGTTCCTGTGGTGGGTGATGGTGGGATTTGGGCCCCGAGAACCCAGAGCAGTGCGGATGGCTCAAAGGACAGGATTCTGTATTTGTGCTCCTCATGGACAAGTCTGGGCTGTGGACTCCAGACCCCAGTCTCATGCCCAGTGGCCCATGCTGCGTTATCCTGCTTCCTGTATACACCCAAGTCCTGGGATTTCATTGCAGGTCCACAGGGTCCACCAGGAAGCCCTGGCCAGACCGGAGCCACAGGCATTCCTGGAGAGAGGGGACCTCCAGGCCCACCAGGGCCTCCTGGCCCTCCAGGACCCCCAGCCCCTATTGGACCACCTTATGCCCAGATCTCCCAACATGGTGAGTCCCTGCAGAGTGTTGGTAGATTGAAGTAGGGGTGGGGGTGACTAGAGTACCAATCACCCTTGTGATCTAACAAGTACCTTCTGTGTGTCAGCTGTGTCCAGTGTAGAGTACATGTCACCCACATATCCAGTAGACGTTGTTCTTTGTTCACAGATGAGGAACACTGAAGGCCAGAGAGAGGAGATCACTTAGTTCAGTCACCCAGCTAGAATCTGTGATGGGGAAGTGGCTTCTGACAAACATGCTCAGAACTGTCAGGCATTAGCCCCTCCCCAAGCTTGGACCTGGCTGAAATTCAGCCCTTAGAGTGATAGGAAGCTCAGGTCCTGGCAGCAAGAAGTGAACTCCAAGCCAGGCCGTGGTGGTGCACACCTGTAGTCTCAGCACTTGGGAGGCTGAGGCAGGAGGATCGGTGCAAGTTTGAGACCAGCCTGGGCTACAAAAAGTGAGCTCAAGGCCAGCCTGAATTGCATAGCGAGACCCTGTCTCAAAAAAAAAAAAAAAAAAAAAGAAGTGAACTCCAAGCTGGCAAGGCCACAGTCCAGTCTCTGGGCTCACAGAGGTCCCGTTTCCTCCAGGCTGGGCCCTGATGTGCACCTCTGGCCTTCTTCCAGTGTTGCCAGGGACCACAGCATAGAGTGCCAAGTTCACCTCCATCTATATCAGGTTTTTGGGTATATGAATGGGTCTATTCATTATCCTGTTCTCCTATCCCACCATACATTCCATCTCACTAATTCTCCTGCCACACTGGACCCATCATTTCTAAAGTGGGGGCCGTGATAATGCCAGCCTCCCAGAGTTCTGTGCTAGAACTTTGGAGTGTTGTAGATGGTCATGAAGTGGTAGCTTTCATTATTTCACTTGACAGACAACATGCAGGTCCAGTAAAGTGGAGAGAGGCTTTCTGGATGTCACTGGCTAGACTGCGGTGGAATTAGAGCCCAGGCTACCCTACCTTCCAATCCTACATGGCTAACGTCTCCCTGCTCTCCATCCTAGGGCCCTGTCCATGCTGGCAGTTGCCCCATAGGACAGTTAAGGCTGACTTTGCAGAGCTGGCAAGTGAGCCATGCTCTGCCCCACTCTGTTCACTCGCTGTCTTTTCTCTTGCAGGGGACTCATTGCTGTCCAACACCTTCACAGAAGCCAACAGCCACTGGCCTCTGGGACCCACTGGGTCCCCAGGTCCTCCTGGCCCTCCAGGACCTATAGGTAAGTCGAGTCCAGGCTTGGTATAAAGGATGGAATTGGTAGACTGCAGTAGTCCTGTTGCTCTCAGAGGCTGCTGGCAGTCTACTCTTTTTCAGTCCTGGACATCCTGTCTTATTCCAGGTCCCCCTGGACCTCCTGGCCCCACAGGGGTACCTGGGAGTCCGGGACACATGGTAAGTCATTCTCCAAGTGCTCCCACCCTGTTTCTATCCATTCATTCTTCATTTAACTCATTCATTCAATAAGTAATTATTGAGCATTTGATATGCTCAATACAAACCACTTCCCATACATCCTCTCCTTCAATTCATATAACAAGAAGCATTATTGCCTGAGACCAAGAGAAGGGGAAATTTTGTCCCGAGGATGTGGCCACAGGACAAAACATCTGAGGGTTGGGTAGGGCTGTCTGGCCTAGTGTCCAGTTCTCTTAACACTGAGTTGTATGAATTGCCCACTGTGTGCAGGGCATTAGGTGTCCAACAGCCAGGCCAAGCTGAGACTCTTTCTCCATCCCCTCTGATTCCAAATCCCCACCCAGTCCATCCTACCCCAGCACAAGACTAAGGCTCTGTCTTGTTGCCCAGGGACCCCCAGGCCCTACTGGACCCA
>PVKN010030794.1:0-12647 GCA_004027915.1 Capromys pilorides
GGGGGGGGGGGAGGTGGGGGCGGCGCTGGCTGAGGCTGCCTTAAGGGCAGGTCTCATGCCTCATGTGGGGGAGGGGATTAGACCACGGTCTGTGGCCCCTGAGAGACTTTACTGAACCATGTGCTTTAGCCAACTGAGCTACTTGGCAAGCTCCCAGTAGCCTTAATTTGAAAGCAGGTGAATAGCTAGGTATGGCAGGATACACCTGTAATCCCAGTTACTTAGGAGGCTGAGGCAGGAGGACTACAAACTTGAGACCAGCAAGATTTTGTATAAAATCTTGTGTGCCACCCACCCCACCAACCACTGGACATCTGCCCCAAGAAAGTTTAGCCACGAGGCATAAAACATAAAGCTAGATTAGAATGCTGAGCTGTAAAGGGTTTAAATTAACAGTTTCCATCATTGCCAGTTTTGCCAATAATCCACTGTAATTATGGAACACTGGATTATGTGTACAACTACTTTCTCTTAGTTCAAATGAGAATAAATGTTTTTGTACCAATACTGATTGGAAAAATTATCATGTCTATACCCTGTGCTCTGTATAACTACTAGGAGGACAACAATATGCACTGTATCAAATACTGGAAATGTACTACTAACATGTTTTGAAACTCACATTGTTCAATTTATTAAATGCAATAAAACATATGAAAAAATACTACTTCACACCCACTGGAATGGCTATAATCATTAAGATAGGCAATAAAAAGTATCATTTAAGATTTGAGATTAGAATTTCCTCCCCTGCTGCTGGGGGTGGAAGATGTGCCCACTCTGAAAATCCTAGTAGTTGAGAGGCTGAGGCAGAAAGGTTGAAAGACAGAGACCAGATTGGGCTTTAACAGCAAGTTCTAGGCGAGGCCAGGCTAAACACTGAGAGCCTTTCTAAAGAAAAGAAAAAGAAAAGCAAGGCATTAGTTTGTATACTTTTTCCTGCCCATCAATGATAACTAGAGAAATGCTACTATAAGAAATGCAAATCACAACCAAAAAAAGGTAGGTGGCCTGGGATTGCTACTGCAAATTTCAATGTTATTTTAACTTTGTCAAAATGGACACCTAGGGGCTGGGGAGATAGCTCCATGGCACAAGCGCCTGCCTGGCAAGTGCAAGGTCATGAGTTTGAACCCTGATTCTGCAAAAAAAAAAAAAAAAGACACCCAGTAAAATGATCAACAAGTCCTCAGCTCCGTTTGATTAACACATATTTATTAACCCCTGCCTTCTATATGATACTGCTAATGGAGACATGAAATTGCACTTAGATCAAGCCTACAAATGACTGGGCAATACAAACGAGTCCTCCAAATTTATGTTCCATGGCAGAGCAGTAGGTTGCGTTTATTTCTTCACAATAACAGCTCATGAGGGTTTTTTGCTCTCAGAACAAAGCAGAAAGATAACACGGATAACCCTGTGCTCCTCTGCTAGTGAGACTTTCCAATGGAGACAAGTCAGGGTGCTGTCCTCAGAGCAGAGTGTGCTATAGTGATGCGGCTGCCTCTCTGCCAGGCATCTGTACGGGCAGAATCCCAGGGGCAGTAGATCCAGGGTAGGACGAGCACGAGGTGGAGGCTGGGCATGTGTGTGGAGATTCCAAAACCAGAGATCAGCAACACCTGCATGGAGGGAGGGCCAGGCCCGGCGAGTCCTCGCACCTGCCTGCTCCTGGCCTTCGCGCCCCAGCCTCCTGCCGGCAGGGCCCTCCCCATCTGGAAGCCGGGGCTGGGGACAACAGGTGCATGCAGGTTGGGTCAGGCCTCTGTCCCGCCAGTGAGAAAGCTGCAAGTTGTTCTGTAGGAATGCTGGAGAGAAGCAGCCTCGTGGTCCTTCCCAATCCTGCCATGTTTCACCCTTTGGGATGTCCAGTGTGGTAACGTGTGCATGGACACGCAATTTGACGTATTACGTGTTTTTTTTCATTGATTGTTTATACTATTTGGGATTAGGTTTTTGCTACTTGCAATCCAAATATCCTAAGTAACAAAGCGTCTCATTGTGCCCCTCTCCTTTGGTTTAAATGACTACAGGACGGGATAATTGAGAAGCCACACAGAAGCCTCACCCGATCCGCTCCTCCTACCTGCTCTTTCAGAGCTTGGGAAAGCTGCCATTTTCTCCCTGAAATTCTTTTTCTAAAATTTTTAATATATGACCCTGTGCCTTCTTTGAAAATGGCATTCAGATATTTCCACAGAGTTTCTGGAACAATAATGGAGTGGTGACAATTCTTGGAAAAGCTGAGCTAGTATTCAAACAAAAAACTGGCAAAGCACACTGCAGTAAATGATGTATGTCTCTTCCTTGAAGTACTTTATTTATTTTTTTATTTAATGAGCAGAATAGATTTATTGGGGGGAAAGAAAGCTTCCGTCTGAGAGAGGGACAGGAGGTGGGTCCTGAGTGGGTGGTCCCCCAATGTACTTTATTCTTAATTTCTACACTATGGTCAAGATCTCTCCCCCGCCCCACCTGACACATACACACACACACACACACACACACACACACACACACACACGCACGCACACTCATTCTTTAATTTTGAGATAGTGTCTCACCAATTAGCTCAGGCTGGCCCTGAACTCACTATGCAGCCCAGGTTGGCCTCGACTCCCAGTGGTCCTCCTGCCTCAGCCTCCTGAATGCTAGAATCACAGGCATCCAGCACCACCACCAGCCCCTACCCCAGACTAATGGAAAATCTCCCATTGGTGCAGAGAAGTGGACTGCTACTTAGGTGCTGCTCCTAAAGGTTCGCTCCGCCTGTCCAGCACTTACCTCTGCCTGACACCCTAAGCGCTAACTGGGATTCCTCAAAGGGCTAAGAAGCACATGGATTTCTGAACTATTCCCATTTTTCAATTTCCTCTTTTCTGCTTTCTCCTGCTTCTCTATAGGAAAAACGGGACAAGAACAGAAAAAAAGCACCTACCGGGAAGCAACTGCCCAAGGAAACTACAGAAAATCTAAAAGCTTGTTTTCCGAACAGGTTTGAATCTGATTGGCCAAGCAGTGGCTCATTCCTAAAACAAGGAGGGGCTACCAGGAGGAGCCGTCACTTCCAAGCGGCTCCTCAGCCTGCAGGGTCCCCCTATCAGTCTTGGCAGGATATGCTGGCCTAAAGAATTAAAAAATCAAAACCAAACCCAAAGCAGAGTCCCGAGCTCTGGTAGTGAAGAAAACAAACAAATGAACAAGCAAGAACAAGCAAACAAAAACTCCCTGGTGATTCTAATAAATAGCAAAGGGAAACAAAAAAGCACTTGTCTTATAGAATCCAAAGAAACTCTGCCAAGGGACTGCAATTATTTGGTTAGCTCTGCTATAGATGAGATGGCCCACAGCAATGCCAAGGACATCTCGTTTCCTCTCTGCAAACCGATGGCTGCGGCCTTCAGGTGAGTGGGACCGACTGTGGGGCAGGCCAGCTGGAGCACTTTACTTACGTTGTCTCTAACCTTTATACACAACCAGGAAAACGGCTGATCCCATTTTCAGGGCATGAAATGCAGAGACGGAGAGGTCAAGGGACTTGCCTAAAACCTGGCATAGGAATTAAAGGGTACAGCAGCATTCATACCCAAGCTGGCCCTCTCCACTGGAAAGCCGGTCCCTCGTCTGCCTTGACTCTGGTGTTGGCATAGTCCAAGATGCTTTCAGTTGGTATCCTTCTAAGGTCCCACCAAATCTACAAATAGATGACTAGTGAAAACTCAAACTGGGCGTGGTGGCACATACCTATAGTACCAGCATGTGGGACGCTGAGGCAGGATAGGCCAGCCTGGGCCACATAATGAGAAAAGATAGACAGATAGACAGACTGACAGGCGAAAGAAAGAAAGAAAGAAAGACAGACAGACAGACAGACAGACAGACAGACAGATAGATAGATTTTGAGTGTAAGCTTCCTTCAATTTGTATGTAAGTTCTTGTTCTCTTAAATTTCTCTAATTCTAGACAGCAGAAACAAGTACCAAGAGCTTTTACCAGACCACTTTCAAAGCTCTACTGAGCAAGTTGGGTTTGCTTAGTCTGGTGAATATAACTGGCTTGGGTTACAAGTGAACATTCTAGAAAAGCATATCTCAGGACACAAATTACTCCAAACTGCACTTCTTTAGATTCCCTTTCCTAGTGCTGGTGAGGTAGCTCAACAGACTAAGCAGCTGCTTAGGCAAGCTAGGGACTGGAGCTCAATCCCCGGCACCACATGCCGCCCCGGTCCTGCCCCCAAGCATGCTGAGCAAGGAGTGGTGGCACACACCGGTGATCCCAGTGCTGAAGAGGTTGAAAACAGGAGGATCACTATGAGTCTGAGCTGTGTAGTTAGACCCTGTACCAAGTACATTAAAAATAAATACATACATACATACGTACATACATACATACTTTTTCCTGAAAATATTACTGGTAAATCTTTGGGGTTCCCTTTAGGAGTCATTGGCAAATAAGCTACAGTATAGAATTCTATTAAAAGTAAAGCATGGCAGTTGATGTAATAACATCAGGTAACAGACTACACAAAGTATCAGTATATGAGGGCTGAAAAGACAGGTTTGGTATCTTTATAAATTATGTAAGATGTCATAGGTAACATCAGGTAAATACTATTTGGCTTACATTTACATTTTACACCTGATGTTTTTTGTTTTATTTTGAAACGTAAAAACAAAAGTAAAAACAAATAGCTGATACAGAGACAGAAGGAGGGTAACATAAAACAGTATGTATGTTACAGACTGTCAAAACAAGAACAGCAATTTTTTTTCTTTTTCTTTTTTTTTTTTGTCTTTTTGAGACAGGGTCTCACTATGCAGCTCAGGCTGGCCTTGAGCTCATTTTTGTAGCCCAGGCTGGTCTCGAACTCACACCAATCCTCCTGCCTCAGCCTCCCAAGTGCTGGGATTACAGGCGTTAGCCACCACGTCCAGCTCAAGAATAACAATGGCTGTTATACGGCTGGCGAGATAGTTCAGTGGTCTAAAGCACCTGCTTAGGCTTAGGAAAGCTTAGGCAACTGCAGGGATGGCAGTTTGATCCCTGGAACTCCATGCTGCACCGGCCCCACGCCCAGGGCAGGCTGAGCCGGCCATAATAAAAATAAATAAAATAAAATTACACAATGTAAAAGTTACAGTCTATAGCATACAGATCTTAGACATTAACAAAAAAAGGGGCTCAGAATATGTCATTCTATTAAATGTTCAGGAGTACAAGAAGAGCATGAAGTTCTCTTACAGGAAAACTGTGACTTCAAATATACTTAGGCTCTAGGGACCCTGTGAGCAAACTGTAACAACTTCAGACTCACACTGTATTTAATCACTTTTTTCTATCATTCTCAAGCACACTGTTTACTAAGGCAAACAACATTGCACTCACAGTGCAGTTGGTTGCAGACACGTCAGTGACCACAGCCACATTGCAAGGTTCTTGATGCTGGGGATTTTGCTTTCATTCGTTCATTTATTCACTGATTATATGGTGCTCTGCCCAATACTAGGTCTGCAATGAATCCATAACATAAGCAATCCCTGGCTCCCACCACCTAGCACTCCATGCTGCAAACAGCCTGCAGGCCAAGGGGTACATCCAACTCCTGCCTGCGTCTCCGGAGCTTGGCACAAACTTAGGAAATATTCAATGCATTGAAATGCCCTCTAGAGACCACAGGTTCGACCCTCACTTCTGGTAACGACCTACCCATGTATTTCTCAGTAATTACTGCTATTGGTGGAGCTAAATGTATCACTCTTTTTTTTTTTAAGCAGAACTAGAGATTGAACTCAGGCCCTTGTGCTTGCCAGGCAAGCATTTATTCTACTGAGCTATCTTCCCAGCTCTTGGTGGAGCTAAATGTAAACATCTGATTTTCTTTCTTCCAATCCAAAATTCACGTAAAATGCATTTTATGATGGACACTAAATCCATCGGAACTGTAGAAGGTACTGAGACAGTTATTTTCTTTTAGCCCAAGTGTCTTTAGAACTGAGTCTTCTCAAAGATCCAATTTACTTGCTAACCACTGTATTTTCACAGCAATACTCTTCCTAATTGTGTATTATGAGTTTACCAATTAAGGCTTTTAATCTCATTATAGTGAAGATGAACAATTAATTATACTACTCCACATTCTACCCATAAACTTTTAAGAAGCCTTACACAGATAAGCAGATGCTGAATGTACTACTCCATTTTATACAATTCTAAAATAAGCAAAACAAATATAGCAGGAGGACCCATGGAATCAATGATTACTCACGTGTTGAAGGTGGGAACTAAGGGGAATGAACCTCTAGATTATGCTAATATTCTCTACTCTGATACAAGTTTGAGTTACACAAGTGCTTACCTTTGCTAAAGCCCAATACATGTGCATTTATGATCTGTGTTATCATTGTATGCAAATTTTATCTTTAAGGAACTATAAGCAAATATTAGTTTAGGGGCTGGGGATATAGCTCAGTGGTAGGGCATTAGGTTTCCACGCCCAGCACACCACCCCAAAAGGGTGGAAAACTTGAGGTAGTAAAATGTTTCAGGGAGATTATCCCAATGTATGGCATTTTATTTTTTGTCTTTCTGAGACAGGGTTTCGCTTGCAGTTCGGGCTGCCTAGAACTCATTTTGTAGCTGAGTTTGGATTCAAGCTCACAGTGACCCTCTTGCCTCAGCCTCATATGTGCTGGGATTATAGGCATGTGACTGTACTCAGCCCATATAGCATTTTAAAAACATGGTATTTCCAGGGTGAGAAGACAGATTAGTTGGAAGATAGATGATAAAACAAGTACAGCAAACTTGTAATGGCACTATGGGTTTCGGGTATGTAAGTGTTCATATAAAATTCAAATTTGCTACATATTTGAAGTAAACAATAAAATGTTACTGAAAAGAAAATTAAACAAGCACACCCTATGGGCTTTGTTTGAATTTTTAATGAAGAGAAATGAGGACAACTGGGGAAGTGTGTATGAGAATCACTATCAGACATTACCAAGGAATTACTGTTTATTTTGTTAGGCATGACTGCAACGTATTTAAACTTCCACTTTCCTAAGATGTACATAAAATACTGGAATAAAAAAATCAGTCCTAAGATTCGCTTTCAAAGATATCAGTCAGAGGCCGTGAGAGTGACAGATGACACCGGGCAGCAATCTTAGCAGCCATTTGGCCGCATAATGGGCACTGTAGGATTTGTACTTTATTCTCTGTAAACGCCAATGTGTGTTTGCAATTTTCAGACAAAGAAACCGTTTCTGCTTTGACTGTCAAGGCACCAGCTGGGGTGCTCTCATGTGCGGCTTCACTAGAAGCCTACTGGCAGACCTGAGGCTCAGTCTAGTAGATGTTGACAGCCTTTCCCTGTGGCTGTAGGACAGGGCTCCCAGGAGATCATAGCTGGTGGATGGAGGACTCTGGTCTAGCAGCTCCTGCCATTCCCTGCCACGGGGCTCGGTCTACAGGCGTTTCCCATCACGGCTGCTTCTGTGGGGTCAGCTGAAGCACCCTAGCTAGAGTCTTACACAGCAGGCAGTGATGGGGCTGATGGCCACTAAGGTTTGCCATTCTCTGCCTGCTTGAGCAAGCCTCAGCCTCTCGTGTGAAAGGAGATTATGACACCAGGAGGTGGACACCACAGGCCAACTTGGAATTCCGTCAGCCACAGGCAGCTCCTGAAGGCTCCAATGAGGCTTAGGATCAAAGAGAGCCCAGCAGCTCAAAGCCATGTCGCCCGGCACACAGTGCACCCCAGGCCCTGTATGTCCTTGTGTTGCCCCACACAGCACACATGCACCCAGGACACCCTGAAACATAAGTAGCTTTCCCTCCCACCTCCTGCTTCTTTCCTCACTCAGAGATCCATCCACAACGTGGCCTACAGCACAGCACAGCCGCTCGGGGCCATCAGAGCCTGTGGAAGGAGTGCTCGCAAAGGGCAGGTCTGAGGCCTGAGAGCCCCTTCTAACGCAGATGGGAAGCAGGTCTCCCTGCCTTGTTCCTGGGATTCCAAGGGTGGTATGCCCCTTTGGGCAATCACCTGCTGCCTGTACTCCTGTCACCACATCTCTGTGGCAAATCTGACAGGTCCTTGTTGCTTTGTTCAGGAAAGGAGTAGAGCATCACTGGACAGACAAACTGAGCTGATCTGAACGGAGCAGCACGGGGCCTGGAGGAGGAAGTGAACTGGACTCCCTGACAGTCGCCACGCAGTGTTCTCCCCAGCTTCGAGCATGTTTCCGGTCACTTGGTGAGAAGCATGTGGAGGGCGGAGAAGGGCAGGGAGCGAGGTCGGGAACAGGTGAGTCAGCCTTTGGCTGCCACAGGCCTTGAAGGGTAGCGCTTGTTAAGCCTTGAAAGGGCGGTGTTTCCCCAGTGACTAAACTCTGACATTTGTGTCTTCCCCGCTCCTCCACTCCCTGTTTTTGAATCAAGCTCTACAAAGACTCAGAACTCCAGCTGAGAGGGCATAAGCACTATGAGGGAGCCATGCTCGCCAGAAGGGTGGGGGAGACACAGGAAGTGGAGAAAGCAGGGCAGGTGGCAATGCAGGAAGGCCCGAGTCACCACAGCTGTTCTCTGCTGTTCAGCAGCAGCACATCTGAAAGGTGTCAGTGATATTTATCAATAACATGCATTACATACTTCATTCTTTTTTTTGCGGGACCAGGGTTTAAACTCATGACCTTGCACTTGGCCAGGCAGGCACTTGTGCCATGGAGCTGTCTCCCTGGCCCCTCATACTTCTCATCTGACTAGAAATGCATGTTAACCAGAGCAGAGCACGGAACGTAGTGGGGCAGGACATGCACATGGGCGTGTGCACGCACACACAAACACACACACTCACACACACACACAGGCACACTCAGATGTGGGGCTTCTTATTAAACTTCACACAGAAGTTAAGTATCACGGGGGTACACTTTGAAATCTCCACACACTGGAAGACTGAGGCAGGAGGCTTGCAAATTTGCCCAGCCTGAAGCAACTTAGCAAGGCCCTGTCTCTAAATCTAAGCAAGCAAATGGGGCTATGCCCAGTGCAGAGGCCCTGGGTTTGATCCCCAGTGTGACCCTCTGTGTGTGTCTGTGTGGGATGAACATAAAAAAGATGTGATAAACATACGAATTTTTTAAGATACAGTTGTAAATCCTCTCATCAGGTGTCCAGACTCATCAAAGATGGTCTTCTATCTTCTGTTCTACTTTTAGAACTGAATTTCAGGGCCAGTGAGATGGCTCAGCGGTCTAAAGCACCTGCTTAGGAAAGCTTAGGCAATCACAGGGACCAAGGTTCAATCCCCAGCACTGCATGCTGCTCCAGCCCCACCCCCAGGGCAGGCTGAGCTGGCAATAATAATAATAATAATAATAATAATAATGATGATGATGGAGCTGAATTTCAATGGTGGGATTATTGAAGTAAACTTTTCTTTGAGACAGGGTCTCTCTGTGCAGTTCAGGCTGGCTTCCACCTGCAGCAATCCTCCTGCCTCTGGCTCCCAAGTGTCACAGGGGTGCATGCAGCCCTCTAGCTAAGGTTCTCAACATACACCGTAGGGGCTGGGGAGATAGCGCTGTGGCACAAGTGCCTGCCTGACAAGTGCAAGTTGTGAGTTTGAACCCTGGTCCTGCCGAAACAAGCAAACAAACAAAATACACTGTCTCCCATGCTTTTCCTGCACAGGAGCCATTGTCATGTGGCCCACAGGCACCAGCAGGGAGACTGGCCTGAGAGGCAGGGTGGCTCCTTGCTGTGCATGCCGTGGGTTATTTGTGAGGACAACTTCCTTAGGCTGTAAACCACACTGGTTCTTTACAGGTGTGTGCCACCATGCCTGACTCAACCCCTTTTGAGCAGGGTCTTCCTAAATTGCCCAGGCTATCCTGGATCTTGTAATCCTCTTGCCTCAGTATCCCAAGTAGCTAGGATTATGGGAGTCTATCCAGACTGGCTTCCAATATTCGTATTTTAAAATGAAACAATAGGCCTTTCCTATCGCTTTACAACTAAAAACCATTTTATTAGAAAAGTAGGCTCTAACCTTTGGTTTGTACTCCCAGTTCAAGCTTACTTTCATGGCTGGTACAGAGGTGGCGCTTACTTAAACAATGACCAACTGAGGTTGAAGTTTCACGATCCTAGGTTAGAGGAAAGTCACCTGGCACAGTGTTCAATCTCTTGAATTCTCAGTGAAGAGTCTTAGTTCCATTCCTATCCAGGAATCCTGTCGGAAGGATCTACTGGACACCCACGAGGTGCAGGTATCTCCACAGATGGCTCAGCGCCGGGATCAGTCCCAGAAATAACTACAGAGGTAGAGGTGTCCCTACCAATAGCGAAAGTGCTGTACAGAGACAGGGCTGGGTAAGCACAGGCTCGACTGCTGACAGGCCCTTTTGTGACATAATGGAAGGGTAGATCCAGGAGGACAAACTTAGCACAACGTTTTTTGTACCCCACTGCATCTAAGGTACCTTTCTGGCTGCCTGGGTATGTTCAAAACCATCCCAACTGCCAGCCACATTTGCACCTGGAAATCACTCAATTCTGCCGCTTCTGCTGCCTAAAGACTTTGCCCATTGGAGGAGGAGGAGGAGGAGGAGGAGGAGGAACAGAAGGAGGAGGGGGAGGAGGAAGAGGAAGTGACGGCAAATGATTCAGATGAAATCCAGGAACCAAATAAGCAGCAACTTGCAAGTTTCTCGCCCGTCTACCTTCAGAAAAGCCGTGAGAGTTAAAGGGCTCTTGGGGCCCGTCCGAGTGTCGCCTACCTGAGTGTCTCCTGCCCGAGGAATGGCCCTTCTCCCAGCATCCCCGGGGAGGAGACACCCATCTTGCCAAAGGACACAAGTCGGCCCCATGCCGCCCCACTGCTCTCCTTATAGCTCCACGAGTTAAAATCACCTGGAAAATGGAACCCATGTAAACCTCAGGTACTGCAGACACGTACCAATAAAAACAAATGAAAAAAGTAAATTGGAGCCAACCCAGCCCATTTTGTGCAGTTCTAAAAAAAATACGACGAGGGGCCGGGGTTACAGCTCCGTGGCACAGCTCCTGCCGGGAAAGCTTGCAGTCGTGAGTTCAATTCCTGGTACAAATAATAAAATAAGATAAATAGAATAAAATAAAAAATGAAATGCCTGGGGGGGGGCTGCCGAGGTAATCGCAAGGTCTCCTCCCTTGACCGCAGTTATTATTGAGGAAGTGGCTGAGGAACGCTGTGCTCTGATGGGTGGCATTGTAACACGCAGCAACGGGATGCACTTGGGGGTCTAACGAATAGTGTGAAGGCAGGCGCTGGATTCACATGACGGACAGCAGAAGGGGTTAGTTATTCCTGGCTAGCATATTGTTCTTAGGAAAACAATACACATAAAGTACTTGGTGCGAGGCTTGCTATAAATAAAGTACAGCAGTAGCCCCTCACTGCTTTGTGGTTCAACTTTCACAGGCTCACTGTTTTGCAAGTTTCAAAAAAATGCTGATATAAGCCAGGTGTGGTGGCGCACGTCTGTAATCCCAGCACTTGGGAGGCTGAAGCAGGAGGATCAGTGTGAGTTCAAGACCAGCCTGGGCTACAAAACTGAGCTCACGGCCAGCCTGAACTGCATAGCGAGACCCTGTGTCAAAAGCAACCCCCCCACACAAAAATACTGATCTAAATTATCTATTACGTGTTTTTCGCTATGTCCTGGTATCCTGCAGTACCGTACAGTATACGTATGTTGTTAAAATTACATAGGTTTATGAGTTTAGAAAATGGTTAAGAACATTCGAAGTGTTCTTAAAAGTGTGGGAAAGCTTTAGAAGAGTGTGGGAAGGGATTGTAAAGCCTTAAAATATACATAAATACTAAAACATAAGGTTGCCACTTCACTGATTTTCACTTATCACGGGAATAAGTCACTTAGTATCGACCGGGGAATGTCGCCTGGGCCTCAGCGAGGGGCCTGACTCAGAGCGGCACGTGCTGGTGGCCCCAGGATGCTTACTCCATCTGATCCGGCTCAGCGCACGCTGCAGCTAGCGGCTGGTGGCGAAAGGGCTGGGCACCGTGGAGGGGGACACTGGGGGCCGCTCTTTCTCCAAATAGATGTGCGATCTGGACGTCTCCTTTCTATGGTTACATACAGAAGGGACACATTTAACATCCCGGGACTTTTTTTTTTAAGGTAAATGTGAAAATTAGTTGAGAAAGTACTTTTTAAAACTAAGGCAGGTGTGGTAGCGCATGCCTTTAATCCCAGCACTTGGAGGCTGAGGCAGGAGGATCAGTGCGAGTTCTAGACCAGCCTCGGCTACAAAAGTGAGCTCAAGGACAGCCTGAACTGCATAGTGAGACCCTGTCTCAAAAAGACAAAAAAAAAAAAAAAAACCTATATGGGGCCAGGGAGATAGCTCAGTGGAATAAAAGCTTGCCAGGCAAGCGCAAGGTCTTGAGTTCAATCCCTGGTACTGCAAAATCAATCCAATCAATGAATCTATATGAATACAAGATACTGTTCCTGTAGGTTGTTGCTCATGAACTTACAAAGGAGCTGTTCTACATGATCTTTGATGGCTGCTTTCAAGCACTGACCCATGGGGGGGGGGGGCAATCACAAAGACTCTGTCACAGAGAATGT
>PVKN010030795.1:0-12643 GCA_004027915.1 Capromys pilorides
CCCAGTAGGAATAGAAATTGTTACAATTTTACGATTTGTAGAGGGCACTGGCAAGATTCATCAAATGGCAAATTTCCATACCCTTTGACTCAGTAATTCCACTTTATACATAACATTTCCATAAATTGTGTATATAAATATTTGCACATGAATATGAGTGAAATGACATAAACATTTATGTAATTTTTTACAGGAAAAGATTGAAAATAATCCAAATACTTCACTGGGAATCTTTTTCAATAAATAACAGCAAATTCATCAATGAGACACTGTGTAGCTGTTGTCTGAAAAAAAGAGAATAGCAAAGTTATTTATAAACAGATATAAGTTACATTGCTAAGTTCCAAGAACTTAGACTTTAATGATTACACCTCTCCTCCTTGTATGTACTTCCACACATGCTGACTATCCTAGGAGGAGAGATAAAGTGGCAACAGTGCAACAGGCGCCACCTGTACTGTTGAGGCAGGCTGAGAGTTAGGGAAGCTGTGCCTTGCACACAGTTCTGTGGCTTTCTGATTTTATTCCCTATAAGTTTGAACAACTAAAAAAAATGAAAATACAGTTATGGCATTCCTCTAACACACACATACACACACACACACACACACACACACACACACACACACACTCTTCCATTGGATCTTCATGACCTTCCAATAAAACAGAAATTATCTAGTGTCTCACCAGGGCCCTCCCAGCAGGCTCTAAGCTCACTTCCCAGAGAATCTGCCAGCTATGAACCCCTGCATTATCCTGTATTTCCCACTTTCTGCAGCATGGACAGAAGGCTGCGTTGAAGGCACTTGTAGGAAAAACTTGAGATTTAGCCATTGCTTCGTCACTAACAGGCCTGTAGCCTTCACTTTTCTGAATCTGTTTCTTCATCTGTAAAACATGGTATCTGTCAATTAGGTACTGGCAAAGAATTAGAACTACTTTTTCAGGAGCTTGGGAAGATGAACCGAGATGACCCATGTGACCCTTTTGGAACCCAGAAAGCGTTCAGGCAGAGCTCATACCCTTCCTGCTTCCCTTCTGATTTGTCTCTGTCTTTGTTCCCCAAGGTCCCTCTGCTCTGAATCCCTTCCTCCCACTCCTTTTGGCAAAAGTCTCATTCAGATGCAAGGCAGAAGTCAAGCATCAGTGCTTGTTCTGTCCTCTGCTTTGTGTCATCTCTGGTGCGGTATATACCTAGACAGATGTCATTTTTCTGCTCCCACTTCTCTCTGTACCACCAGACTGTAACTTCATGAAAGCAAACACTATTTCTTTGTTGTTTGGTTTTTTATTCCTTGAACCAGCAGACTAAGGTGGAGGAAAAGCATGTTCAAGTTCAAAAACAACTGAAACGATCCTGTTTGAGGGTGTCTGGCTCAGTCATGACCACACTAAATGTCACCCCATCACTTCTGACCACAGATGACCTATGCTTCCTGGTAGTATATATTTTTTTTTTTTGTGAAATGAACATGGATTTTTTAAACAGATAAAGATCTATAGATGCACATTTTTCATCATTAACAACTAAGAGGTCCTTGGCCAAGCATGGAGGTAGTTTTAAAACATCTGACTGTTTGGAAAAATGTGTGCCTCAATTTATGTCCCTGATGTTTGAAGTCCATCTATATGAGTGAAACATTAATCCCTGCTCTCCTTGATGTGAAAGTCCTCAATGAAACTCATCGTCATCCTGCAGCAAATGCTAAGGTAAAGATGTTTATGGGAACTTTGGATTAGGCTCCTGGACCCAAGCTTGAGGGCTCAAAGTGGCCAGAGCAACTGAGATGTACGTATGTGAAGGCCCAGCAGGATTGGCCTGAGTGTGAACAAAGCAGTGTGTGTGTGTGTGTGTGTGTGTGTGTGTGTGTGTAAGTATGTTGTGTTGAGGATCAGTAGGCAGGAAAAGAGAATGGGCCTGAACAAAAAGGACTTTGAAAGCCATGTTAGCTCATTCATTCATTCATTCATTCATTCATTCATTCATTCAGCAAATACCTATGTTGAGTTCCTCTAAGGCTATACAATGTATAACTACACAACATAATAAATGGGTTTTACTGTGAGAGTACGCAGTAGCCAGAATTATAAAGTAGACCCCAACATTATCATCTTTTGGTGTACTTCCTTCAGTATGGGAAGAAAGTGGAAATATGAGTGGACAGCACTCCTGTATGACTGAATGAATTATCTAGAGCAAAAGAGATTTTGTAGGTGTAATTAAGGCTGTCAGTAGGTTGGTTTGAGTCGATCAAAACAGAAAGAATCTGGAAGAGCCTGATCTAATCGCATGAGTCCTTTAACTCCGAGTGCAGAAGACAGAGACAGATTTAACAATAAAATGTATCAGATGCAAGGGAGATTGTCCATCGCTGGCACTGAAGATGGGGAGCAGGGGGCCTGAAAGCAGCATGTTGAAGCTGTGAGTGGGCCCTTGATGATAGCTAACAAGAAAACAAGAACCTCAATATTATAGTAATGAGTAATGGAACTTCACAGACAACCTGCATAGGCTTAGAAGACCCTGAGCTTCAGGCAAGAGGGCAGCCTGGGCTGCACAATGATTTCAAACTTGTAGTACCCTGCACTGGGAATCCAACATGCCACACCCAGACTGCTAACCTTGGGTATGAGCCAATAAATGAATGCTCTGATAAGCTGATCAATGTTTTATAGATTGCCTTATAGCAACAGAAATGTCTAAGTATAATATTTCACCACAAATTTCAGGGTGACCAATACTTGGAGATCTCTTTGTGTGCTCAGGGTGGTGTTAGGAATGTTTACATCTGCCAAATGGTCTAATTTTCCCTGCAATCCCTCATGCTATTTCTCATTGACATCACCAGCATTGCCCTTTTCCACTGGAAGGCACCTGTGCTATTCAGGTAGTTTTTTTCAATGTCCGTAGCCCATGCAAGACCAGTCAGCAGCTCCATTCCTCCAGCTGGGATGACTAGTATGGAGAAGAAAGGATGGCGGAGGCACTAAACAGTTCAAGCCTGACATCCACCAGTCCATGCAGTCAGTTGTCCATATCTGTGGCTTTCACATCCGTGGACCCAAACAACAACAGTTTCAAAAAATTTGTTTTTTAATATCAATGCCAAGCACATACAATTTTTTTCCTTGCTATATCTCCTAAGTAATGCATCATAATAACTACTCACAAGACACTATATTACATATAGTAATTATATTACATATTAAAAGTAGGCTAGAGATGAATCAAAGTTATATAGGACCATGTGTAGATTAAATGCAAATACCATATCATTTTTTATAAATGACTTCAGCATTGATAGATTTTAGTATCTGCAAAATAGGGAGGGAGGGTCCTAGAACCAATGTCCACAGCTACTGCAGGATCATTATGATGGGGTCTCAGAAGTCAGTCTGCTAAACGAGGCCCAATAACTGGGCTCACTGATCAGGGAAAGGAGTTGTCTGTCTTATTCTGGACAGGGTATGCAATTAGGCGACACAGGACTCCTTTCATCCTCTTTCTAGAGAAGAAAAGTAAATGAAGGAAGGGCAGAAACTAGAGACTTGAAAAGAAATGCATCAGATCCCTAACTGAGCCATACCTAAAATCTTCCAACTTTGGGTCACTTGGGAACTTTTTGTTTCACGAGAGCTTATTGATTTTTTAATATTTAAACATTTTTAATTGAGTTTTTAGTTATTTACAAATGAAACCATCTTAAGTGGCACATTATTTTTCCTATCTAATGATGATAAACTTGAGGAGTACTTGTTTTAAATAAAAAAACTAACAATTGGCAGACTTAGGATTTAAAAGCAAAGCCTTTTCCTGAAGTTCAATGCCTGTGCTACCCTTCAAGATGCCACACTTAGTTTACCTTTGTCCCACCTTATGGTCGAATATGTTTCCTTACCCTTGGAAAAAATTTCTCCCTTTTCTTAGGCATTTCCTTCTCTTCCTCACCACTAGAGAGGGACCTCAGATTCACAATGTGCATGTTTCCACATAATTTCTGGCTCCATCCTGTGTCCAACCAACCACAATTTAATCCAATAAGGTCAGCGTACATCTAAAGACAACTTTCCTTTTTCTCAGTTTTCCCCTCAAAGGTCACAACCCTGAATTCTATAGAAGCATCCAGACCTTCCCAGTCAGGTGGAGCATCGGGGTTAGGCCACACATCCACCAGGATCTAGAAACGCTGGGCCAGCCAACCCTGGGTGCCACCGGAGGAGGACAAGGAGTCAAAAGCAAAAGCCCAGAGATAAATGAGAAAGCCCACTCTTTAGCAAGAAAAGGTCCCATTCATCACTGTCAAGCCATCCCCACCTCCCACTGGGCTGGCATCTGAAATAAAATCAAGTAACCAAATATAAGTTCCTTCCTGTCTGTGGAGGGCAATATTATTAGCAAATTAGCAAACACATCCATCAGTGGTCAAAGAAAATCAATGGGTTTTAGAATTTTACAAAAACAGGAAAGAGGCTAGATCTAACAGCAGAAAGGTGATACACCCCTTTCACTGTAATTGCGGCATGAACCAGCTTTACACACCCAACACACTTCCTCCCCCTGGAGGAGGCCTCACCCTCTTTCCAGACATGGTGCCCTGCTCACACCCAGGAGCTAAGCCGAGAATATCTTCTGCCTGCATCCTGGTGAGCCAGAGCATAGGAGCCCAGGGCTTGGGGCCAGAGTGTATTGGGGTTGTCCATCTTTGAAGTCATTTGGGTGTGTGCAGGGTGCAAATGTTACCTGAGGGCTCCTAGTGATTTCTTCTTCCAGCACCCCATCCCTGGGAAACAATAGACAGAAGGCAAAGATAGCTTGCAAATGACTAAGGCAGAGTAAGGGGTGTGGTTTCCTGCTATTAGAAGAATGGGTGGGACCTCGTGGACTATATAAAGAATAGTGACAGAAAGGATACTGAATGGGAATGATCCCAACTAGCCCTGAGCTAAGTCAGCTGGTGGACCTGAGTGAAGGACTTTAAACTCCTCCCTCTCTTCCTTCTTTATACTTCAAAATAGAAAGAGAAAACATTTTTCTGGGGATTCACACACAGGGAGACCCAAGTGTCCCAAACAATCCCTCATCTTCAGAAACTCAGCATGATCTACAGACAGACCCACCTGCATCCTCCCCACCCAATAGCAGCCAAGGGCATGAACTGGGACTCTGTATCAGTGTGGCAGAGGTCACTTTGAACTAACAATTGGGGCTGAAGTCATAGAAGTGAAGCTTCCTCCTGACATCTAGAGTTTGAATGAGTTCAGATGGGGCACACACAGCCAGCAAGTCTGCTTCTGAACCCCTAGGAAACTTATTAGATTAACCCTCCTGATTGATTCTCCAAGTGTATCATAGGAACTCAAAGATGTTTGATAATTGATTTGTTTTGTTCCATATCAGTTGCCTTTTGCAATGACTTTGCTAAAATGCTTCCACCTTTGAGTCCATTTATCTTTCTGAAATCTTGTTCTGTCGTAGGGCACAAGTGTGATCTATACTATTTTCCCCTACTTGTCATTGTAGGAAGAGAGAAGGAAAGACTCCCAAGAACCTATCTTTTTCCACCTTCAGTACATACTCTGAGTAATACCCCACACCCCAAAGTCAGTCTTCTCTTCCAGTTTTCTATTTGTGTCCCCTTTGCTTGGTTTCCCTTTTAGTATCTCCTATCTGCTCTGAACAAGCTCCTCTCTGTTCTGTCGAGGAGATGGCTGAGTCTCCCTCAAGTAGTATTTTTCATAAGAGGCAGTGGTGCAAGCTTGTTTTCCTATGGTGCTTCTTGGATATCAGAAGCCCTGACAGTTTCAGAGAGGTCACTGCTGAAAGAGCTCCAACACCTGCTCCACTCTGCTTGCAATGGCCTCTATTTGGATTTAGATCTTAAATGTTCTCCAAAATTCATGTTAAAGAATTGGGACTTACTATAGTAGTGTACAGTGTTCATCTTTGGAAAGGGTTTGGATCATGAGGATCCTAAACTTATCAATAGTTTAGGCCACTGATGAGTCCATAGTTTAGTGGGATTAGGGGAAAGACTGCTCTAAGAGCAAATACTCTTTTTGCTTCTTGGCTGGTATGAGGTAGTAGCTTTGCGCCAACACACTCCCTGCCATATTGTGCTATTTTGCCCCAAGCCTAGAAGCAATGGAGCCAATCAACCAGCTTTGTGTCACAGTGAGAGAAAGCTAACTAACAAAGGCTCAATCCTTGGCTCACTAGGACATGTTCTTTGGGTCACAATCTCAAGTAAAAGCATTTCTCCACCTCCTTGACAGGCTGGTGCTGGAGGACTTTCCAGTCCATTGCCTGCTGTGTTCCCACAACTACACATGTTCTAACACCAAACTTGTGAGACTCAAAAACATAAATACCTGAAAATAGCTTTGGAAATTTCCTCCTTCAAAATCTTTTTTTATAGACAAAGAAACTGAGACCCTAAGAAATAAGGAAAGAAAATGCACTACAATGCTTGATGCGGTCACTCCCCTGATGTGCGCATGCATTTCCATTTTAGTTTCAGTTGCTATCTATATATTTTATGAACAGTCTGTAGACCTTCTAATGAGCAGGTTTGATAGGATAATGAGTTTCTAGGTGAAACAGTGTAAAATATTATCTAGTGCAGATAGGAGGTGGATCCAGGGGTGGTGAAACTCTGGTCTCTAAACCATAGAGAGAATGTGGTGGACAAAAGCAGATTGCACTTGGGAATGTGTTGACAAAATGCCTCTGGAATTTGAAAGTTCCAAGCTTTCACTGTGGATGTAGATTTTTTTCAAATAGAGATAATAACCATTCATGTGGATGAGAAATTAGCAAGGAAACTGGTTCATTCCAACAAAAATGATGTAACTAGGAGTTCATGAAAGCTCTAGGTAAATAAAGTTACTGTAGTTTTAAGATACAAGTAAAGTGTTGAAAAGCAATTTTTAAAAAGTATACACCAGTGATTTAGCTCATTGAATGGTGTAATGAAGAACACAGAAGGCTCTTGGGCATATTCTCTTTCCAAAGATGGCAGCTACGGCCACACTGTTGCGCACCTTGACAAACATCTCAATTCCACACACTTTTTCTTCTCTTTTTTTATTTAATATAAAAAATATCAAATTTATTTCATAGTTTCATTTTTACATTAGAGCTGTTGGGTAATGACTAATTTAAAATATATTATCAGAGGTAAACATTAATAAGTTATTAAATGCTACAGTAAATAGGAAATAACAATATGATAGTTTCAAAACACATTAGTAATGCATTCACAATAATTGATACATTGAATTTTGTTGTCCTCGTAGTTATACAGAGCACAGTGTGTAGACATGATAAATTTTCTAATCTATATCAGTAGTTCAGGAAAAAAAAAGAAAAACAACTAGAACAACAACAAAAATTTTATCTTCTTTTTGTACAAAGAGAGAGTAGTTGTATATATAGTCTAACGTTTCATAGTTGTAGTGGGATACCGGTGAAACTGGCATTGTTGGAGGTTGTTGGTATAAGTCTCTTACAGCTCATCATACTGGTCTAGGCCTGTGTTCTATGTCTCATAATTAAGCTTTTCTGCTGGGTGATCGAGGGCAAGTTAAAGCCCGACCTGTATAATAGATCATTTATCTTTTGTATCTTCCAGGGTCAAATCCCCTCAGGATTAACTTTGGAACCAAGTACAGTGCTTTGTAGACATGTTGCCAGTGTCAGCCATCGGGATGAGTCATGGCCATTGCTCGAACAGTTTGCTCTCTGTGAAAGCCTGAGAAAATGTCCTCTCTCTAGGTGACTCTCCTTAGGCACACTATACTTCGTTTACCCCTTTCCTCTGAGGTCCCTTAATCTCCTTAAGAAGAAAATTTGGGAAACCTCCGACTTATAGGAGGATACAGCACAGGTTCTCTTATGTCTTGAGTCCTCACTGACCTTAAAGGGATAAGGCCAAAATATTGGCTATCTTCATAACCCTTCTTTTCTCCAATTTTTGGACTGTTAACTTACATTCTCAAATCTCCAGCAGATAAGCTTCATGATACTATTACTCTATAACACAGACAATTGAGCTCAACATCACTGTCTTTCTCAATATCAAATATCTTACACCTATCTTGCAATTGCTACTTTCTGCCAATCATTGATATTCTAATAAATCTCTTTAGAATTTGATACAAGCATTTACACATTTTTACACAGGTATTTAGAAATCCAAGGATATACAAAATTGTAGCCTATCAAGAGTGTGGCATTTTGCCTAGTCTCTTACTCTCCCTTAAACCCCTATTTTGTTAATCAACCATTTACTTGAGAGGGGAATATAGCAGTAACTGAGTTTATGTTGGAAGCAGTATACATCTAAAAGATGAGTACAACACGTATTCCAATCATGGTTCCAGTGTTGCACGATGCTATCATCAATGTGGAAAACCTTTTGAAGGTTCCTAGGACCAATATCAAATTCATCCTGTGTACATAAGAGTATGGTTCTGCTCCTTCTATGTTTCTTTTCTGCTTCCAATCACTTCGTTGTTTAATCCATAAGTCTTTGACTTCCATTCAGCTGTGTTATGCCTTTCCATTTTTATTTCTTCTTTAGATTTCTTACACTAGGGAGACTATACGATATTTACACATGTAGGTCTGGTTTATTTCACTGAGAAGTATATGTTCAATATACATCCATTTATATATAAAGTCTTCCAGTTTATCACTCTTTATAGCTGAGTAATATTCAATTGCATAAAAATACCACATCTTTTTCAACCATTCTTCAAGGGATGGGCATTTCGTTTGTTTCCAAGATTTGGCTATTACAAATTGGGCTGCTATAAACATAGGTGCACAGATATCACTATGGTATGATGTTTTCAGTTCTTCTGGGAAAATTCCCAGTCGGGGGATAGCTGGATTGAATGGGATTTCCAGTTCTAGTTTTTTGAGGAGCCTCCAAACCGCTTTCCATAATAGTTGCACCAATCTGCATTCCCACCAGCAGTGGAGAAGGGTTCCTTTTTGCCCACAGCCTCTCCAACACTTGTTGTTGGTTGATTTCTTTATGAAAGCCATTCTTTCTGGGGTCAGATGGTATCTAAGTGTTGTTTTAATTTGCATCTCACAGATGGCTAGTGACATGGAGCATTTCTTCATGTATTTGTATGCTTGCTGAATTTCTTTCCCTGAGAAGTTTGTGTTCATTTCAGATGCCCATTTCTGGATTGGGTCTTTGAATTTTGGAACCCTAATGGTTTTTAGTTCTTTATAAATTCTAGATAGGAGATCTTTGTTTGAATACTTCTTAGTTAAAATCTTTTCGAAATTTGTGGGTTGTCTTTTCACTCTGTTGGTAATTTCTTTTGACATGAGAAAACTTTTTAGCTGAAGGAGGTCCCATTTATTGATGCTTTCAAGCGTTAAACGTGCATTTTGATTTTTGTCCATGAACTTTTTGCCTACCCCGATGTCTTCCAGGTTTTCTCCCACTTTCTCTTCCAGGAGATTTAATGTTTCTTTTTGAATATTTAGATCTTTAATCCATTTAGACTTTAGTTTAATGCATGGTGATAGACTTGGGTCAAGTTTTAGTTTTCGACATGTAGAGAGCCAGTTTTGCCAGCACCATTTATTAAAGAGGCTATCTTCCTTCCAGTAAACTTATTTGGCCCCTTTGTCGAAGATAGGTTGGCTGAGTGTATTTGTATTTGCTTCTGCATCTTCTAATCTATTCCATTGATCCTCAGGTCTATTTTCTTGCCAATACCATGCTGATTTTATTACTGTAGCTTTATAGTATAACTTTAGGTCAGGAATTGTAATGCCTCCTGCCTTACCTTTGTCGTCCAGAATTGTCTTTGCAATTCTGGGTCTTTTTGGTTCCAAATAAATTTTAGGAATGATTTTTCCAGATCTTTGAGGTATGTTGTTGGTATTTTGATAGGAATGGCATTAAATCTGTATAACAATTTAGGGAATATGACCATCTTGACAATGTTGTTTCTTCCTATCCAGGAGCAGGGAATATCTTTCCATTTTCTGAGGTCTTCTAGGATCTTTTTTTTCAGAGTACTGTAGTTTTCATCGAAAACGTCTCTTACTTCTTTAGTTAGGTTAATTTCTAAGTATTTCATTTTCTTGAGTACTATCATAAAAGGTGCTATTTCTCTAATTTTTCTCTCAGTATGCTTGTTATCTGTGTACAGGAATGCTATTGATTTTTGTGCGTTGACTTGTATCCTGCTATGCTACTGAATTTGTTTACTAATTCTAGTAGCTTTTTGGTGGAGTACTTTGGGTCTTCCAAGTAGATTATCTTGTCATCTGCAAATAGTGACAGTTTTATTTCTTCCTTACCTATTCTTATTCCTTTTATTTCTCTCTCTTGTCTAATGGTTGTAGCTAATGCTTCCAAAACTATGTTGAATAGGAGTGGTGATACAAAACATCCTTGTCTTGTACCAGATTTGAGAGTAAAAGATTTCAGCTTTTCCCTATTTAGAATTATGTTAGCTGTTGGATTATCATAGATGGCTTTTATCAGGTTGAGGTAGGGGCCCTCTATGCCTATTTTCTGTAGGACTTTGCACATAATGAGTGTTGAACTTTGTCAAAGGCCTTTTCTGCATCAATTGGGACAATCATGTGATTTTTAGTTTTGGCTCTATTGATACAGTGTATTGCATTTATAGATTTGTGTATATTGAACCATCCTTGCATCCCTGGGATGAATCCTACCTGGTCATGGTGTATAATCTTCTTGATGATTTGTTGTATTCTATTGGTGAGGATTTTATTGAGGATTTTTGCATCTATGTCCACGAGAGAAATTGGCCTGAAGTTCTCTTTTTTAGTTGCATCTCTCTCTGGTTTTGGTATAAGTGTAATACTTGCCTCTAGGAGTCATTTTGGATGGATTGCTTCCTTTCCAATTTCAGTGAAGAGTTTGAGGAGTATTAGGATCATGTCTTCTATAAATTTTTTGTAGAATTCAGCAGTGAATCCATCGGGTCCTGGACTTTTCTTTGTCAGCAGGCCTTTTATTGCATTTCCTATTTCACTGGCTGTTATTGGGTTATTAAGATTACTTATATCTTCTTGATTCAGTTTTGGTAATTTGTACTTTTCTAGGAATCTAGATTTTCAAAGTAGCTATAAATGATCCTCTGAATCTCTGCTGGGTCTGTAGTAATTTCACCTGTGTCATTCCTTGTTGCTTGAATTTGAGTCCTTTTTTTCCTCTTTTTGATGAGGTTAGCTAGGGGCTTATTAATTTTGTTTAATCTGTCAAAGAACCAGCTTTTTGATTCATTAATTTTTTGTATTGTTTTCTTCTTCTCTATTGCATTAATCTCGGCTCTTATCTTTATAATTTCCTCCCATCTTTGGGCTTTGGATTTCGTTTGCTCTTCAGTTTCTAGTTGGTTTAGGTGCTACATGAGAGTATTTATTTGTTCCCGTTGTGTTTTCTCAATGTGTGAGTTCAAAGCTATACATTTCCCTCTAAGCACTGCTTTCATTGCATCACATAAATTTCATTAGGTTGTGCTTGAGCTTTCATTAAATTCTAGATATTGTTTAATTTCTTGTTTAATTTCATCTGCAAACCACTGGTTGCTGAGAAGGGCGTTATTTAATTTCCATGTATTTCTGGAGTTCTTATTTTTTCTTTGGCCATTTATTTCCAATTTCATTGCACTGTGGTCATAGTATGCATGGGATAATTTCTGTTTTCTTGCATATACTTAAACATGACCTGTGGACTACTATGTGGTCTATTTTAGAAAATGTCCCATGTGCCGCTGAAAAGAATGTGTATTCTGAAGAGGTTGGGTGGAACACTCTGTGTATGTCCACTAAGTCCATTTGTTTCAAATTCTGTTTCAGTTCTGCTACTTCTTTGCTCATTTTTTTTCTGCTTGACCTATCCTTTTCAGATAGGGGGGTGTCAAGGTCTCCTGTTAAGATTTTAGTATTGGATATTCGAGTTTTCATGTCCATTAAAGTTTGTCTTATATAAGTTGCTGCTCCCATGTTGGGTGCATACATATTTATGAGTGTTACCTCTTCATCCTCAATTTTTCCCTTGACCAGTATGTAGTGGCCTTCCTTGTTACGTTTGATCAATCTTGGTTTGAAGTTTAGACTGTCTGCAAAGAGGATTGCTACCCCTGGTTTTTTTTGAGGTGCTGGAGCATGTAATATTGTTTTCCGTTCTTTCGCTTTTAGCCTATGAGTTTCTTTATGAGTTAAACGTGTTTCTTGTATACAGCATATTGTTGGGTTTTGTTTCCTTATCCATTCTGCCAGTCTACTTCTTTTAATTGGAGAATTGAGTGCATTGACATTGATGTTTATAATTGAAATGTATTGTGTTATTGTTGACATGGCTTTTATTTACTACTGTTTACAATTTTTTCTCCTATGTTTAATTGGTTGTCCTGCTTGGTGGGATCTTTCTGTTCACATTTGTTGATTTCAGGTCGTTTTGGTCTCTCTCTAAGATATTTGTTAGTATACTGTGTAATGTTGGCTTTGACGTCATGAAATTCTTTAGTTGTTCCTTGTCATGGAAGTCTTTCACTTCTCCCTCATACTTGAAAGAGAATTTTGCTGGGTATAGCAGTCTAGGCTGAAATTTGTTTTCATGGAGGACTTGAAGCACTC
>PVKN010030796.1:0-12643 GCA_004027915.1 Capromys pilorides
CTTTCATATCAAGTACGTCTCCCGACCTTCTAAGTCAGTTCTAATGGGTCTGGCTTAGAGATCTCCTAGAAACTGCCCATCCACCCAGAAGCCCTGAACTGGGCTCTCCCTACTTCACCTCTGTCACTCCTGGTTGGTGACCAGGGCACCTCAGCCCATAGACATTACCTGAAGCTTGTGGAGAATGAGGCTGTTTAGCCTTCTTCCAAAGCCTTTGCCATGAAAGACCACTTAGTTCCCAGCTTCATCTTTACTTATTGCCAATTCTTTATTTTCATTTAGATGAACCAAATACCCTAGGACATCTGCCAACATTTGCCTTATTCTTTCTGCCCTAGACATGCAGTGACTAGAGGTTCAAAAAGTCATATGCACTTGGAATTGATTTGTACTGCATGGCCATTGGCCAGTTATATAGTCTTTCTAGGTCTCAGTTTCTTTACCTGTAAAATGGGAATCACAATAGCATATGTCTTATACAGTTACTAGGAAGATGAAGGCAAACTACTTTTCACAGTGCTGGTCTCAGTACATTTTGTTATTATTTGTAGCTCTTTATTGTTCTTACTTCCATCAAGAAGCAGAGCAAGCAGAACAGCTTAAATTATGCTTCTGGTAGCTTATATTTGTAGAATGATCTATTTCTTAGGTTACACATTAATTCAAGGTTTCATTAAGTAGCTTAATGCCTTGGGCAACAGATTACTTATAAATACTATAATATTTAGTGGTTCCTTGGTTTTGCAGTCAGACATTATTAATGGTGCATGACTTTGAATCAGGGTGAAGTTTGAACACACGCTCTGCCCTGCATAATACATAGGCACATGTTGGGTGGCAGAGCAAGAGACCCAGTGCTGTGGGTTAGACTCTCTCTCAGTGATTTCTGAGAAAAGTAGATCAAAACCAAGATAAGGAAGCCATGGCATCCTTCCATCAAGAGATGTAGACAAATACATCCCAAGTGCTGGACACAGACAATTCAGTTTTCTTTGTGTGGAATGATGGCCCACACAGCCTTTCAGGGCACCCTCTCGCAAATGTTACTAGGCCTCATGGGTAATTGGTTGTGTCTTTAACTTGGCAAAGAAGATAACTGTGTTCTCAGAGCTGATTCGCTCTCATACATTCTAGGTAGGAAGGCGGCAGCAGCAGGCACTCGGTGCTTGCCACAGGGACCGCGCAGGCTGCTACCTGTCTAGTTGCTGTCTGCAAGACTACATGCATGGGCTGGGGATGGCAGCCTCAGTGCAAAGAGCAGCAGATGGGTGTCGGCCTACTGCTTGAAGAATACCTGTGGCAGTCTTGAGAGCTGCCTGGCAGCACCCTGGCGACTGCCAGGCGAGGGCTCGGCAGGTGATCCAGGTGTTTAAACTATGTCTTGGTGGGAGGCTTGTCTGCACTGCACGTTTGGGTTTTCCACCCAGAATAGAGGACACTGGCATGCTAGGGTGTGCTGAAATGACTGGAGATGGGGCTGTCGGGGACCATCTTGCCCCTGTCACCCTGTGAGCCTGAAGATCTCGCTCAGGAGGCTCAGGTTCTAGCCACCCTTGGAGAGCCAGCAACAGGCCGCGTTATGAGCTCCATCCACATGCAGCCCCAGCCTCCGAGGAAGCCCTCGGGCCAGGCCGTTGCCAGCTTTCTGCAGAGTGCCCAGCTCAGGCTGTCTTCAGGGAAAACCTGGGCATCAGCGGTAGCCCCCGAGTCCCCAAACCATAGAACGGCGCAACTTGGCAGAAACCTTAACAAACCTCACAGAGTACAAAAGAAAGCAAAAGCCATGGTAGGGCTGTCTCAGAAGCTTTGCCTCCTTCCCAGTCCCACCTTTGTCCCCTGTTCCTAGAGCTGCTTCCTTCTCCACCTCTACCCCCACATCTACATTTGCGTCTGGTGACCAGAGTCAGCAAGAAAATGCCACATCCTTGAAGCTCGAGTGAGCAGATCGCTGGTGCTGTGACTGCTTAGAACGTCCTCAAACTTTTTCTGTTCTATTTTCCAGAAGGTGCTGTCAAATGGCAACTCTGTTGGACAGCAGCCCTGCACCCCACCCAGGTGCGCCTCACCTAAGCGTTCTACCTCCCCAAGATGCCCAAGAGCTGAGTCCTCAGGTACCACAGGTCCTTTGGCCCAGCGTGCCCTGGAACATGTGATTACTAGTGGTCACTCTCCCCAGCCCTCTGCACAGCAGGTGGTCTCCCCTTCCTGTGCTGTTGGTAAATGAGTTGTGGGGAGTGGCCTGGTTCAGAGCCAGCGATACTCAGTTATTCCTGGCCAGCCAAGACTGAGACTGACGTAGGGTGGCTGTGATGGATGAGGGACGGCCACAGGAGCAAGAAACCTGAGCCGCACCTGTTTTGGAAATACTGAGCTTTTTCTTGGCTTGTTCTCTGACAAAGATCAAGCACAGTTCCTAAAGGGACCCCAAATCCTGCAGGGCAGCTATACATGCCAACCGCTGTGTGAGATTGCCAATCACATGATGGTCATCCAAGAACACAGGTGATGTGCAGGCGGTGGGGAGGCGGAGGCGAGAGGGCTCCAGGCACAGAAGCTGCCTGCCTCCCTCCTGCAGGCCCTGCCCCCCACCCCACTGTCACACTTCCTCCTGGGGACAGAGAGCCAATGATGGCTGAGCAGCTTGGCTGAGTGCCCCATGGCCTGGTGCTCCTGGTGGCCACCCTGCCAGGTGGGTGTCATTGTAACATCTCCCAGGGGACAGTGAGAATCCCTCCCAAGATCAAATGGACTTTGTTTGCACTTAGACCTGGAAGAACACTCAGCTCTACCTGGCAGTCAGGGAAGGTTTGCTGGTTGTGAGATAAGTAGGCTGTTGGGGCTGGGCGTGATGGTAGGAGCAACGAGGTGAACAGAGGGACAAAGACAAATGGACAGACAGATGAGAGGACAGCCCAGAGGTGGAAGAGAAAGGCAGCATAGGGTTAAGGGCAGCAGGATGGCCAGAGAGACAGGAGGGTGCATAGTCTGGTGAGAGGTGTTGGAAGGGAGTTGGCCTCCGACTCAGATGTCCTGCACCTTGACCAGACTGCTGTTACTTTGGGACACTGGCATCACCCCTGAGCCTCATTTACTCATCTGTACAACAAAAGGGCAGATACCACTGTCATGGCTACCAGCAAGGAGAAATGACATCATATTCAAAGAGATACCAGCACACTCCATCAGTGCTTGTCTCCTTCTGGAGGAGCAAAAGAGACCCGGACAACATCGTTTCTTGTCAAGATAACTGGGGAAAGTTAGTGCAACGTCCCCAACAAGGGCCTTCTCCTCCTACCCCCCACCCATCAGGCCATTAAGCCTCCAACAGCTCATTTGCATGCCTTGGTTGGAAACTGCTTAGTTTAGGAATGGAATGTTCCGGCCCCAGCGATTTGATTTTCAAATCACTTCCCTCTGAACACTAGTCTCCCCCAGCACGGGGCCCAGCCAGGGCTCCCCGCACCCCTAGTCCAGGTGAGTGACGGAAGAGGGGAGGGGAGGGGAGAAGAGGGGCCCAAGCCCACACCACCCACTCAAGTCCAGAATGTGCCTGTACGGAGACCAGGCCAGTTTGGGGAGAGGGCAGGATGCTACTGTGGGGACTGATTGTGGGTGTTACCCCAATTAGCTATCACAGACTTCCGTCCCGGAAGAGAGCTGGCACTGCCGCCCTCCTCAGGCTTTAGGAACTTTCCCTGGACCTTGAATTGCCCACCTGCAACTTCCTTTCCTGGTAAGGCCAGCAGAGGGCGCCGGAAACCTGGCGGGCCCGTGTGCAGGCAGAGGCGGAGGAGCTGCAGAGCCAGCCTATCTGTAGATGGAACCGGAGCCCACCTGGCTGCAGCGACCCTAGAGAGCAGCCAGGCCACCTGCACAAATCTCCCTCCACAAAGAAGGAGAGGAAGCTGGGGTGGGGTGGGGGGCTGGCATGCATTTACCCAAAGCTGCACTCAAGGAAACTGAGGCGCAGAGCAGTGAAGCTCCGGCCTGGCGTCTTGGCTTTTACCTGCTCCTACCTGGTTTTAAACTTGATCAGATCCACGGTGCTGTGCGTGGAACCCAGGGTTTGTCCGTGCAAGACAAGTGCTTTACTGAGCTACACCGTAGCCTCTGCTCAGACTCCTAATGCTACTGTTCCATCAGCTTATGAGTGGGGTGGCCTAGGGCCACGCTGGGAGAAGGAAGGGAACTTCTGTGGGGACGTGGTGGCCATGTCCACATCCTCAGCTTGCTGGCCGCTGGCCGCCCCCCCCCCCCGCGCCCCCCTCCAGTGCCTTCCATCTGCCCTTCCGGGAAGTGAAGGCATCGGCAGCTCCCCCAGATGTGGATGGAAGGACCCCAGGCTGGGTGGCCCCTGCCCCTTCGAGTTCATCTTTGAAAAGCTGCTATGACAAAGCTGCTGTCTCTTGGGAGAGTTCACAAGTCTTGTGCTGATCTGAGAAACAAGGCTGGAAGGCTAAGAGCAGCTGTTACTCAGCCTCAGCCTGGCTTCCTGCTCTGCTTGTGCCCCGGCACCGCCGCGACAGGGTGGGGGACCACGCCTGCCTGTACGCCCCGGTGCGACTTTGCACCACTCCTTAGACACCCTTCAGCTCCGCGGAGGGGCAGCAGTGAGGCTGAAAAGCACGTGTACCTCTAGAGTCTCTTCACCCTCAGGCAGCGCCAAGCTGATGCGCCCACTCCAGACACCGCCTTCCCAGCGCCACGCCCTCCGCCAGGCCACCTCCTGAGAGCAGAGGCTCAGAGTTAGCCTGCGCTGCGCATCCCACAGCTGGCTGCCACGTGACTGAGGTCCCTTTCTAAGGCCCCGCTGGGATGAAGGCTGAGAACTGACCACGCAGGGCTGGAGGAGTCGTTTCTTCTCAACCTGCACTGCCATCTGCCGGCCACACGGGCCTGGGGACGCGCTGAAGAGCGAGGAACTGGGGATAAATAAGGGAGAGGTTCCCAGGCTCACACGCTGTGGACCATCCGCCTTCCATCTCTGCTTCTCCTGCAGGCAGGATCAGGGCCGGAAACCACCTCCTGGGAGGGCTATGACGGACCGGCCACATTTCTCTTCTTCCCTCCGTGGTCAAATCTATCTCAGATGCTGTAGATTCGCCAAGGAGCGTTTATTAGCACAACTCCCTTGGAGGGGCTCTGGCCAAGGCTTTGAGGCCATGTGAGAAAGAAAAAAAGTTGAACTGAAGTAGGACAGTGCTTATCTCAAGGAAATCATTTGTGACTGAGAGGCAGAAAATGGACACGTTTTCCTTGACCTGCAGCTTACCCTGAGTGTACATAGCTCACACTAGTGAGACGGGCATATAATGTGTGACCTTTCAGAATGTCATAAAGCAATATGGAACTTAGATGGCAGAGACTTGCACACTCAGTTTGCACAGATAAATTCAAGGAGAGGAAGTAACAACTCCATAGGAAACAGACGACAAGCAAACTTGCTTCCAACAGGCTTAGGTATAGATAAATTTCTGAATGAAAAATGCTTCTAAACAACTAAATCATTCAACTTTTTACTCTGCTCCCAGTAACTCCATTCTGTGAGGTCTTCAATGGCCCTATTATAATAAGTAAAGAGCTCTTTCTGGTGCTCTTTACTTATGGTAGACTGTTTTCCCATGTGTTACCTCAGTCTTTCCTGTGAGATAATGTCTTGCCAATCCTAATCTATGGGAACCCCAGGGGGTATGGGTTAAGGATCAGGTCTCCAGAAAGATGGATGTTTGTTTCTACTAGGATCCCTGGGCTGCATCTATCTTGCAAACACACTAAAATAGCCTCAGTTTGGCCCTCCTTCAGAGTGTAACCCAGACTCCAAAGCCGTGGAGGAATGGGCTTCTGTGTTTAAATTTCCAGTGGGCACAGGAGGAGACACATTGACTTCCTCTTCTTTGTCATCTTCTTCCTCCTCTCTTTCTGTCTGCTCTAGACATGTCTGTCTGAGTTTGGGACAGGAAAGTTTCTTGTTAGCTACTTGTTGTGTCCCGCTTCTGGTGAGAAGGTATCTCTTCAAGGAATCCTGCTTCCTTCAAGATGACATCCCACCTTTCCTTCTGTGTGGCTGTTAAAACCAGTAGCTGTAGGTTCTAGGTATTTTCAGGTTCTCCTGGGGCAACCCCGAGTGTCAAGAACCACTACTGTGGTTTGTGTCTGGAAGTCTCACCAAAACCTCATGCAGTCATCATGGGGAGTGTTCCAGAAGCAGCTGAATCTAACATTTGTGATTGGTTTGTTGTTTTGTGCTGGGATTGGGCACCTGAATACTACACCCACTCTAGGGCAGATAGCCTGCACAGATACAAGGGAGGAAAAAAGGCTTGCCTTTCCCTTCTGTTCTTGTTACTTTTTCTGCCTTCTGCTGCCATGCATTATTTCCCTCTGCCATGTGCCACTCTGCCTTGGAGCCAGATGATTATGGGTTGAAACCTCTACAAACTGTGAAGTAAATAAACCTTTTTTTCTTCGCTTTGAGTATTGAGCATTTTGTCTCAGCAACAAGAAAACCAACTAAGCGAATTTAGTACCAAAGAAATGGGATCATTGCTAGGAATATACCTGACTATGTGGTTCAAGAGACTTTGGGAATAGCTAGAGGGAAGAGACTAGAAAGGTTCAGAGATGCTGGCTTAAAAAGTAGAACTAGAATGCCTTAGGCTGGTCTGTATGGGAGATTCTAGTCAGAGCTCAGAAGACCAGAGGACTGATAGAAATCCTGACTGTAAAGAGTGGGCTCAGGAAACGTCTGCTGGGAATAAGGACTACATTGGTTGTTAGAATCCAGATGATGTATGTTATGGTTTGGCAGAAAGTTTGCCTGCATTTCTTTTGCGTCTAGAGACTTTGCCTGAGGCTGATATTAACAGTGGCAGACTAATCTGGTAGAAGGAATTTCAAGGCAGTCTAATGTTGAGGCAGTGGCGTAGCTATTGTTGGGTTTTTTTAACTAGATTTATGTTGAGAATCAAGACAAAGATCCTAGCAGAATGTTTTAAAATCTGAGTTTGGCTAAAAAGGAAGCTCTGGTAAAACTGTGGACAGCAAAGGTAGAGCTGGAGAGATCTTGAATGCTGAGATGGAACAGGACAATGTGAAAGGTGGCCTGAGGGCATCACAAGAAGGAGCAGCACTCCACCCTTTGTAGCCTCAAAATTGTGAAAGTGAAGAACTTTGCTTTGAAAAGAAATCCAAGGAGCACCATGTTCCAGAATGGCAGCAGTTTCCTCAGAAATTGTTTCAGAGTGCTCAGTGATCTGGGGACTCAAGCCTTATAGCCAAGAGAAAAGAAAGCCTGGCTACTGCTCTAGCTGGCAGCAAACCTTGACATCACCCACATGGTGCTGGTTTTAGGTACATGTAGAATGCAAGAGTTGTGGGGTTAAGAGGGCTTCCATCCACATTTCAGAAGGCCTGGGAGGCCAGGCAGTGTGCCCCCGAGAATGAAATGTATAAGGCTGTGAGGGGGGAAGACAAATATACAGTGGAGACCCCAGAACTTTCAAAAAGTCAGGAATGTGGATCATCTAAGGAAACCTGCAAGGAGGGAGCAAAGTCATCCAAAAAGAGAAACTGTGGGATCTATTTCTGCAGTGGCAAACAGGAACACAAGAATGACACCCAGGATTTGGAGGCAGATTTATTTTACATTGTGGAGCACTGATCAGGATCATTCCCAAAATATCAGGTCCTGGTCCTTGGTCATTTGGAGCTTATATAGGATAAGCAAACAGGCAACACAGAGGCAGAGCATCTGATGGCTATTGATTGATTCTTGTAATGTGCACCATAGTGACCAGTTATGCATTACAGTGATCAGCTGCTTCTAGGAGGCAGAAGTAACAGGAACAGTAACAAGAACTATTACCTTGTTTTGGCAAAATTAAATTCCTTACTGTAGATCATAGTATTCTGTAAGTTTGTGCTTTGGTTCATCTCTTGAAAAAGAAGCTGTTGTGGTTTATGTCTAGTTGTCCCCCAAAAGCCTCATGCAATCATGGAACAGGGATTTCTAGAGTTTGAGACTTGAATCATGATCCACTGGGATTATGTGTTTTAGTACTGATGGGACTATGGGTGTGAGTCCTTCTGGGATTATGGGTGTAGTCTAAGGCAGATAGGCTGAGGTGGAAAGCCTGAATGTGGTATAAAGGCAAACAGAGAGAAAGACATACTTTGTTGCTTTCTGCTCCTCTGGTTGTTCCGTTGCCTCTGTTGTGATTGTTGCTGTTCCACCACCATAAACTGGATGCTCTCTGCCCTGTTCCACTCAGCCTTGGGCCAGCCGAATATGGACTGAAACCTCCAGTAACTGTGAGCTAAATAAACCTTTCCTTCCTTCATTTTGAGTGTCAGGTATTTGTCCCAGCAATGAGTAAAAGTAACTAAGACAGAAGCCCAATGAGTAAGACATTCCCTGAGTTTCAGCCTCTTTATCATATTCCAGATGGACAACTGGTTTCAGTGCAGTGTTCCTGACAACATCTCAACATTGCATAAATTGAGGCACAGAATGCTGCCCTGAGAGTGTCTGAGGCTGCTCTGGTCCCAGCTCTTCACCCACTGCCCTCTACCATAAAGAGACTTGTTCCCATACCCAAATACATAGGTGCTTCTGTCTCTGTCCATCTCTGTCTCTGTCTGTCTCTGTCTCTGTCTGTCTGTCTCTCTCTCTCATAGTACTGAGTATTGAACCCAGGACCTTTGCACAGAGCTATATTTTTAGAAAATATTTTTAATTTTGATACATGGTACCACTATGTCTCCAAATTGCCCAGACTGGGCTCGAACTTCTGCTTCTGTCTCTCAGAGTGCTGGGATTAGAGGTGTATGCTACCACAGGCAGAAGGAAGATTATTTCTTGATATTCAACAGGCTTATCAGACATGTCTTGTGAGTTGGTTATATACTCTCTACTAGAGTATGGTGAGATTCATTTTAGGAAATTGGTTGTTGTAGTCAGGGTTTGCAAGAGAATAGATTTAATGCAGGGCACATAACTTATTGGATTATTTTACTTTATTTATTTATTTTTGTGGGACCAGGGTTCAAACTCACAACCTTGCACTTGCCAGGCAGGCACTTGTGCCACAGAGCTATCTCCCCAGCCTCCTGGATTATTTTAAAATATTCACCTAGAAAGTCAAATGAGGAGAAGTTCAAGAGATCTGTCCACTCACTACAGACCCAAAGAATCCAGCTGAGGGTCTGAATCAATACCTACATGAAGACCTAGGACCCATGGACCCAGAGTCCAGCAATCTCATGCAAGTCTGCATCAAGGATCTGCAATGGGAAGATCCAAAGGTCAGTGGTGGAAGCTAGAAACTGCACCAGCAAGATGAAAGATCTGTGCCACAGGGCTGAAGGATCTGTACTAGAGCCAGAAGGCGATCCTCAAGGAAGGGACCAGACCTCCTCCAAAGAGATCTGCAGTCACCCTCAGAGATGATGAGGACCTGAGTTCCTCCAATGATAAGAACAGATGAGTTCATTTCAGGAAATCTGGTGTGACAAGCATCTCCACAAACAGCACTCCACCTTCCCTTCTAATTGTCTTTTATGCTGTTGGTGTTGATCCTCAGGTGGGCCTTCCACACTCAGGGCCATGCTGACTCAGCTAATGTGAGTGTTCCAAGTTGACCATTTAGTTTATCCACCACATTGGTACACATCTATCTTCCTCATTTTAAATTCTCCTTCCCCTCTTCTCTCCAATTTCCTTCCCCCTCCCCAAAAGTCTATATTCTAGTTTCCTGCTTTCTTTCCTGTATTTACTATTATGGTTCAGATCTAAAATGTGCCTCAAAAGTGTTACTTGCTTGGAAAGTGTTTTGATTATGGAGGTATGTGATTCTAGAGAAGTAGAACTGGAAGGATGAATTTCAGATTAGTAGTTCCTGGAGTTGGCTCTTCAATTTGAGAGATCTAAAATTGCCATGGTCTCTCCTTCTGGTAACATAGAGATTAGTGAAAATCCATGTGTGACCTAATTTGATTATTCTAATATATATCCTAAAATATCTATCAATTGATAGATGTCTTTTGAACAGTTTTGGAGCAGTAAGAAATATAATGATGCTGGCTGGTTGCTCTTAGCTTCTGTAGACAAACTACTAAATGAAAATAATGAGTTCAAAGATTCTAATCCCTAGCTCTAGGCACACATAAAAATATAAAAGCTTGTAAGTTATTCTAAAGAAAATTCTCTCCTTTAACCACAGGCTGGGAATTGCTGAAAACCACAGTACTTATAATATGACTGATTAAATTACAGTGAAAGCTTAACATTCATCCCAAAGTGTGTCTGCAGTTAAAGTAAGAGCTCTAATTGGAAAATAAGGGGATTACCATAAATTGGGAAGGAGATATTTGGGAAGAACTGGATGAGGTTGGAGACATTGAACTTCTAAATTTTGGTAATATTTTTGTACAAGGGGAGAATATTTTCCCACCCTCAGTGACAGAGAAGAATCAGCACCCCATCCCTGAGGTGTTAGGCTCTTCTCCTGTAGCTGACAACCCAAACTTAACACCCCACTCCTGGTACCAAAATCTGTATTAGGAATTTTTAGAGAAACAGAAGCAATAGAAAGTGCACAAAAAATTATATAATAGAAAATATATAGGAGGAAGATGCCCAGCTTGAAGAACTCCAGTCCAGCAAGTGCATCCTCTGCTGTCGTTACCTTCAAACATTGGTCTCCAGTTTCTCCAGCTTTCCAGCACAAGCTCCTAGGCTCATGCGAGCAACTCTCTGGTGAATGCTCAAGCCTTTCACTTTGGTTCTTCTTGCTCTAAGGTTTCTACCTTGGTCTGAGCAGCTGTGGAACCCTCTGGCTCTCCAGGTGCTCATAGCCATTGTGGACTCGCCTGCCTCTGATTCTGCATACTACTCAATAACTCCTCTTGTACAATTACAAATATTTGTAACTGATTCCATTCCTCTAAAGAGCCCTAATACATTTGTTTATTTACTTAGTGTTTCATATCAGAGAAACTATACAATTTTAATTTTCTGAGTCTGGCTTATTTTACTTAATGTGATAGTATCCAGTTCCATCCATTTTTCCTGCAAATGATGGTTTTGTTCTTCTTTATAGTCACATGATATTCCTTTGTGTATGTATGTTTCCTTTTCTTTTTTCTTTCTTTCTTTATTTATTCGATACAGGGTCTTACTATGCAGTTCGGGCTCATGGTGATCCTCCTGTCTCAGTCTCCCTAGTGCTAATTTCTTTTCAATACGAAAAAGCACTTCTCTGAGTTTTCATTTATCTCTTGGCTCTTGGGGTCATCCCTGGCATTTACTTGTCTTTTGCTTACCTTACCATCTTTGAGTTACTGTCCAGAATTTGGGGATGGGTCATGCTCTGTCATTCTTTGACTCCAAGAACCTCACACACTCCAGGCCACGGTTGGCAATGCTATAGAGGGGCTGGGAGCTCCATGAGGACCCTCCACTGAGGCAGCCCTGCTTCTTCCTGCTCTGTGGTCTGTTTTCCCTTTGTGGAGCCCACAAGGCTTTGGCACAAGCATACAGGCAGTGCTCACCCTCCCCCATGGGACTTGCTGTCTTGCCAAGTCTGGACAACAGCCTCACAGACATTGCAGTGCCTGTGAGCTGCTGCCCTTGCTGCTTTGTGCCATCTGATGTTGTGTCACCTCCCCCTGCTGCAGCTGCCCTGACCTGCCCTCCCCTCCTCTTGCTCTTTCTCTCTCTCTGTCCTCTTCCCCTTCCCCTATATCATAGTGCTTATGTGGAGGTCAGAGAATGAGGGGCAAGGCACTGAGTGACAGTGGCCAGGGAGCATGGGAAAGCCACCCTGCCATGTCTAAGGGCTGCCTAGGCGGCCAGTGTTTTATAGCCCCTGCCTCAGTTTTCTCCTCATGAGGTTCTGGACATGATACATGAGTAAGATGTGGAAAGCGCTGGCTGTGCAGCCAGGTGCAGAGCACACAGTAGGTAAACAATAGATGCTGCTCTTACTGCCAGGCTGTTGGCTGTTTGCCTGCCTTATCTGATCCTTGATTTCTAGCCAGCTGATTCACCTTGCCTGCTTTCCACACAGGTGTCCCAAGGGCAGAGACTCAGCCTTGTGCAGCCCCACACCGCATTCTCTGCAGGGTCCACAGACATTCCCTGGCTTCTTGTAGAGCAAGTGTCCTGCCCAGGCCAACACAGTGGTGACTCTGCTAGAGGCGGGTGCCCACTCTGGGGACTGTTCCTGCTACCTCCAGCGGCTCCTGCTCCCTGCAGCACCTGCCAGTGTGGTAGGCAGCTGAGCTAGCTAGAAATACTGCAGGTACGCAGACAGGGCTGGGCCCTCAAAGGATCCAAGGTGGAAGAGGAGATAGCTTGCAATTGTGGGAGAGACAGGCACCTCTGCTGTGAGCCAGCACTCAAGAGAAACGATTGAACAAATACAGCCACATACTTCCCTAGGGATGTGTCCGGCGCTGCTTCCGTCCCGCGGAATGAGGCACGCGAACACTTCTGTCCCTGCAAACTCCTTTATTGACTGGGCTACAACCTCTACATGCGTCCGTCCTAGACGGCTCAATACGTGTTGTGCGCCTGGCACTTCCCGTACCTAGGCTTATATAGCTAATGTCAGCTAATCAGGGACATACACGTGGGGACAGA